>ML791993.1:974375-989994 GCA_009831015.1 Picea engelmannii | reverse complement strand
TATATATTATGTAATTAAATTTTATATATAAAATATTATAATATTAGATATATAATATTATAATAATATAATATAATAAAATTATATATATATATATATATATATATATATATATATATATATGGTTTTTAAGATATTTAGAAGGGTTAAATGCTATGAAATCCATGGAAAAAGGGCTAGAGGCCAGGATGGATTTAGAGGATACCATTCAATTGTGAACCACCTTGTTACATTTAGGATAATTGTAGAGGAGTGTCGTAATGACAAAACCAATCTTCTTCCTTTTTTTTTTTAGAGACAACATTTTGACACTATGCCCAGGACTAACCTCCAGAATAGTTTAGAAGAGCTTAAAGTATCTTTGTTGTTAAGAGTTGTTGCAGTAAGGATATATGAGAAATTTGTTTCCAAGTTTAGGAATACCAAGGGTTGGTTGGGAGAAATTTCAAGGTTGTCCCTTATCCCCTACTGTTTTCGACATCTATATTGATAAATTAGAAGATTGTTTGGAGGATGCAGGATGTTTCGGCCCAACTCTTTCTAGTATAGTCATCCTCCTCCTTATTTATGCTAATGATATTTTCCTTATGGAGAAGAGTCCCTATGACCTAGGTAAGAAAATAATAACTTTCAAAGACTTCTTCTCTATCATGGTCATGACTGTGAACACTAACAAAACAAATTTTACGATAATTAAATCCAAAAGGATCACCTATGATACTTTTGTTTATGAAAACAATATATTTGAGGAAGTGCATTCACACAAGTATCTTGAAATCAATATCCACCACAAGTTGAATTGGAACTATAACATTGAAAAAAGGATAAATGGAGGGTGGAACCTTATTATGGGCTTGGAAACAATTGTAAACTAGCAGACCTTTTGGCTTTGTGATTAAAAAAAAATCCTCTTTCACACTCTTGTCAATCCAATGATCTTATATGGATGTGAATTTTGGGGTTGTAGTATATCTAGAGAATATTGAAGAATGATAGAACAAATCCAAGAGGATTTTATAACTTATAATCTAAAAATTAATGGAAATACACCCTATACTATCCTCCTCATAGAAGCAATCATTTCCCTAATTTATAACATTTCTATGATTAGATATTGAACTTACAAGAACAACATAAACAACATGAATGACAAGAGGCTCCCCAAAATTGCTTCAAAATCTAGCCAAAACCAGTGGCTCGAGTGGGGATGGCATAAAAATGCCTTGAAATCTTGGATAAATCATTGGGGAATACAAGAAGAATACATCAAGCAGAATATCGATAATATTACAAATATTATCACTTCTAAATTTAAAGAGAATATGTGGTGTGATAAAAAAATTAGTGGATAAAAGGAAATTAAGATACTACAAGGAGGCGATCAAACCTAATTTGGAAGATCAAAATTGCCTCTTAGTATTGAAAAGTGAAAAGAAGAAAATCAACATTGCTAAAATAAGAACAAACACTCACGAGCTACATAGTGAAATTAGGCGTTGAACAACTCCCAAAACACCATAGGACGAGAGAATATGTCACTTTGTGACACTAAGCTGGTAGAAGATGAAAACCACTTCCTCTTGGATTTCCTTGCATATACCCATATTAGATCCCGATTTAAAGACATAGGCAACATTACCGACATTCCTAACCTCCTAAGTCATCAAAACTATGGTGATATTGGAATGCTTCTCTCGATGCTTTTTTAGCATAGTAATACAATTTTAAAGAAATTGAAGTAATTTATTACCTTATTAAGGTCTGATAGACCAATTGGTCTCAATGGATGTTAATCATGATCATCGTCATCATATTAATATTAATATAAAAATATAAATTATACACACACACACACACACACACACACACACACACACACATATATGTATGTATGTATTCCTTAAGGTTCTTAGAAGGGTTAAATGTTACAAAAATATTCCCACGGTCTTTGTTTTCAATGTCCTTTCATGCTTGAGATGGATTAGTCACTCTATGGATTATCTTTCTTTTTGACTTATCTTTCTTATTTAACAATATTTTCTCGATTATGGAAGTGTTTTATATACAAAATTGTTCAATCACCTTGATTTAAATAAATACAAAATTTACATATATATTATTAAAATATATTATTATTTAATGCATAAAACAATGTAAAAGAAATTCATGATTATTCCTGCTATTTACTTTGAATTTTGATAATATAAACGATTAAATTTATATCCTTAACCATATTTTCATCAATATATATTAATTTAAAAAACTATAATCTTTAATAAGAGTTGATAATCAATTTCTAAGAGAAAATGAATTCAAATATAAACATTAATTATTATTTAAGAGAACTTACTTTTATTTAAGGAGGTGCTTAGGTATCGATCATGCATGTTATCAAGTATAGAAAGTTTATATACAAAATTCATAGTCTAAATGTTATATGGATTTATTCTTTTGTAGCCGCTCAAAATAACTTGAAAGGAAATTGGTATTTTTCAAGAAACATTTTGGATTGAGGGAATTCTAGATATCAATAGTTAACATTGCATAATCAAGGGATTTTGAATCCATTTTTTTTCATTAAAACAAATATTTCAATAATCCAAAGTTATAATTTCAACAAACCTTTTTTGACTGTATTCTAGTGACGAAAAACTAGAAAATGTCAAACCATAGAGCAATTAACCTTCTTCTATACAAAAAGAAGAAAAAGAAACACACCAAGGAGACTCTCTAATGAAAAATAAAACACACCGCATAGTTTGTACTACACCAAAGATACCAAAGTTTGAGGATCTCTAAACAAACAATAATATATGCTACAAATATCATAGTAAGTCAAATAAGAGAAAATGAATTGTTCTTGTATTTTGGGTTTCTGTTATATATTCACATATACATTGACCACAAGGTATGTGTTTACAAGATATGTGATTATTAATATCCATCCTTATAGATGAGAAAAAACCCTAAACTTCATAAGATAAAAATAAAACTACAAGGAAAATACCATGCAATGTAGGTTTTTATGGAACCTCCCTAAAACTTTATCACTTGTATGTTTGTAGAAAATGTGTTTATGTTTTTGCAGAGGTTTTTAACATGGGTGCGCCTAAATAGATGGAAATCATCGCTTCTCTTACAAACAAAATTCCCTAGTGCTTAACAAATAAAGCGCACTGATAACTGTTATCAATATAAAATGCTAAAATATAATTTTTTATTTTATAAAAAAATAAAAATGCATCACGGTACTCCAAAATATTCTAAGTGCACCAGTGTGAATATAACAAAACCACCATATCAATTTAGAACAACTGGTTATTCAATAAAAAAAATTAATTAAAAAAACCATAAACCTTCCATGGTGTGCTTAAAAACTCGTATAGCCCTGACGTGTCTACAATAGTTGGACACTGGAAAACAACTATGTTACACTTAATAGTACTATAGCCTCTATTTTTTTAATATATACTAAAAAAAACCATATGGTGCAATACGCATATTAAAACACACATGTGTGTTGTTATATATGGCGCACTATTTTAGGGTAAAATAAACAAGTGTATCTGTGCATTCATGTACAAAGAATTATTTATTGTGTCTTCCTGTTGGGTGCACTACAAAAGGGTAAAATAAAAAAATATTACCAAACTTAGTTTCATTATCATATTTTCTTATGTGCCTCCAACCTTTGATAGAATCATGGTCAGTGCTCACCTTCCTTCTACGTTTTCCCCATTTGAATTTATCTATAGTGTTGTTTCCTCGATGCCCTTGTAGATTCCGTACATTTTTGAATTTTGGAAAAAGTTGAAAATTTCATTTTTCCTCTAAGGGACAACCATGCTTCCTCAGGACAAAAGAGAGTAGGTGAATTTTTTGTTACCTTCTTATTTTAATTTTCATCAGATTAAAATTTAAAATTGGCCTTAAAATTTACATTTTTTTCAATTTTTAAAAACAATTCTATATACTATGATTCATGATTTCAACTTTCCCTTGACCACGTTGTGTAATATGATTTTATAGGAAGAACAGATCATGGTGCATCCTATGAATTAACAGGAAATAATGATAGTAGTGTGTTTAAAACTACACAATGCAACGCTAAACACTAAGCACCACTCACCAAGATGGGGTTGTTCATTATCGGTGCCTCTATCTTAAAAGATGCACCATCTTTGAAAATATCTTATTGGTGTGTTATTATAACTTAAAATCACCACACATATACTAATTAATCTACCGGTTTGTTCAATTATTAACATAACATGGGTGTGCCATACAACATGGAGCACTGTGAAATTCAAACATCATTCATTGAACTTAAGGATGCACCTTACCGATTCATATCAGTGTGTTTAATGAAGAATGTATCATTGTTGCGCTTGATAAAATAGAGAACCATGAATAGTGATTTATTTCTGATAAAGTGAAAAATCAATGGTAAGTGTTATTTATTAAAGGTGCACTAGTTATTTTACCACATTTCTTTTGCAAAAATAAATTAATTTCAATTTTTGATAAATACAAAATGGATATATATGTGTGTGTTTTATAATTATAATTTTTGTATTATCTATATATATGTTCCTAAAAATAATTGTATGTGAATCAAATATGAATACGATAAGCACGATAGAAAAAATAGTGGCAACGTGTTGACACATATAACTTTTTACATGAGTGGGAAGACAAAAGAAAAAAAAAGTAATTGACAAACTACAAATTCAAACCTCTGCAATTCAATTTTGTGGAGGTTTTGATTTAATGCAGAGGAAAAAAAAGAGGTCATTCTTTAGTGTCTCTCATAATTTAGCACATGGACTTGATCATTTGTCACTCCCTTGGTGCTCTCGCTCACATTTTCTCCTCCATGGGCCAATCGAATTTCTCCAAGATACCATCCTCATCATTCTTGTAGCCATAATATCAGGCATCAATTTACTTGTAAATTATCTTATACTTGGAGCTCCACTTCTTTTCCTCAAGGATATTATCAAATATCTCTTTGATGCCAAGGAGAAATTCCGTAGAACCAAAGTATCTTTAATCAAGGCCCTTATCTGTTGCACTTGGCACATCAAATTCATTCCATTCGAAGTCTGTCATCTTGACAACTACTTTGGCATAATTAGGACCACCAGGTTGTATAATTCGAGCTTCCGAATGCCCCTTTTTCCTGATCAGGAAGAAAGTAACCCTGATGTATGTCTTAATTATAATACTTAAACTCAACCTCAGGAATTCCTTAACTCCCATATCTTATATTTTTATAGAATTTAAGAATAAGAATTGGAAGAAAATTGATGATCCATAAGCTTCAATACCATACCTTATCGCTGAATATTAAGCATTGCCTTGGCTTGGACATGCTCCTCCATGAAATCCTCACTCATTTATTTATACAAATCTCCCAGTTCCTTTTCTCCACAACCATGCACTTGATCTCTTTATCATCTGGAAGGAGCACATGGGTAACAAACTCTCCCTCTCTCTATTGATAGTTTTCTTTGTCCTTCTCTCCCATTTATTTCACCACATCCTTATCTTACTTGAAAAACATGATATTAAAGGTAGTGACCTCCCCACTATTGACGATCAACCTGACCTCCCTCTTGAAAGAATGGATCCTCTACAACTCCCTCAATTCTTTGACCTACATCTCCTCCTTCACAAGCCGCTCAAATTTCTCCAAGATATTTTCCTCATCATCCATGTAGCCATAATAACTATCATCAATTCACTTTTAAATATGATACCTATACCTGCTCTTCTTCACTATCCAATAATCCCCTCTAGGTGAAGAAGTGGATGCATAGGTGTGGTATTTACAAGTGAGTAGACACTAGTTATTATGGCTAAAGGGATGGCGAGGATGGTATATTGGAGAAATTTGAGCATCTTGCATAGGAGGAGATGACTGAAAGAGAATTAAGGGAGTGGTAGAGGATTGATTCTATCAAGAGGGAGGCTAGGTTGACAATCAAGAATGGTGAGGTCACTGCCACTAAGTTGGTCCTATTTGAGGAAGAGGAGGATGTAGAAAAATAAATGGGAGTGAAGGGCAAGGGAAAATAACAATAGAGAGAGAGTAAGAGTATGTTTCCCATGTGCCCCTTATAGATGATAAATACATTGAACACATGGTTGTGGATAAGAAGAAATAAGAGATTCTTAGAAAATACATAAGTGAGAATCTCAATGAGTATTAATTCAATACCAAGTCAATGCTTAATATTCAACAATAAGGTATGTTGGTAGAGCTTATGGGTCATCAATGTTTTTTTTCAAATGTGATTCTTAACATATATTGAATATACAATATGGGCCTTATGTTATTCTTGAGATTCATAATATTATAATTAAGATATTCACCAAGGTTCTTTTCTTGCTGATCAGGCAAAAGGGGCACTGGGAAGCTCATATCATAGAGCTTCATGATCCTAATTATTCCAAAGTAGGGGCCAATATAATGAACTTAGAAGGGAACGAAGTTGTTGTGCCTAGTGCCACCGACAAGGGCCCTAGTTACATATACTTTAGGTCTAGAAAATTCCTCCTTGATTTCAAAGGGGTATTTGATAATCTCCCTGAGGAAAAGAAGGTGAGGTCTAGTTATGATATTTACAAGATAATTGACACTAATTAATGGCTATAGGAATTCTGAGGATGGTATATTGGAGAAAGTTAAGTAGCCCGTGGAGGAAGAAATGTGAGCCAAAGTGTTGAGGGAGAGTTATAGGATTGAGTTTGTGTCCAAAAATATGAGAGGCACTGAAGAGTGACTTCCATTTTCTCCTCAACAAAGCCAAACCTACTCAAAACTTTAATTGTGGAGTTTTTCATTTGTACTTTGCCAATTAAATTGTTTATCAAAGTGTTTTTACATATAAACCACATCGGTGCACTATAAACTATAAAGAGCACCAAAAAAGTAAGTTACTAAAAACAAATACACGTGCATTTATCATCAACACATCGAAATATACAACAAAAAGTTAGTGGTAATTTTATTTTTTCTAAATGTATGTGTTTATAAATGAAAACCCTAATCATTATTTCATTCTTTTGCCAAAATTTAGAGGGGAGTTTTTTGGAAGGGAGATTTGCGAGGAAATACTTTGGAGTGGGTGTATTATTTTTTAAGAGACAAATTTTGTTAAGCAAAAAATATCAAAATAGCACAAAAACCTCAGAATTAGTACTTAACGCCTTGAAAAACAGAGAAATTCAGATAATAAGCCTCTTCGAGGGGGAAAAATCCTTATACATCATATGAATTAATAAATACAATATGATTCCAAATGAAAATGTTTCCTTGGTATATATAGGAGACTAGGAGGTACAATTACAACTAATGGACCCAAGACGACATAAATAAAATAACAATACTAATGTAATATGCCCCTATTAAGGGGCAATGTGCCACTATTTAGGGATTAACATGCCCCTCCCCTTAAGATAATTTTTTTCCTCAATGCTTGAGTAGTTATGGATTCTTATATATAAAAGACTCATCTTCCCACGTGGAATCTTCAACAGGTAGTTTCTTCCACTAATGAGATACTCTGAAGTTGATATATTCCTTAGATGGAAAAATATTGTGTCAGTGATAGCTTCAGGATCCAATATTATTTTTCCTTCTTCTTCAAGTTTTGGAAATATAGTTTGAACTAGGATCTTGTCACCTATAACCTTCTTTAAGCATCAAACATGGAAAACTAGGTGTACTCACGATGATGCAGGCAGCCCCAATTTGTATTCCACGGTACCAATCTTTTGCAACACCTTATAAGGGCCATAGTACTTCAATGATAATTTATTATCCTTCTTAGATTGCTTGAGGGACATCTATGTGTATGGTTGTAGTCTTAAAAATACCTAATCCCCTACTTTAAAACTTTTTTGATCACTATAATTTTGATCTGATTTTTGTTCCATGTGATTATGTGCCATGGTCAAGTTGTCCTTTAAGAGTTGGAGAACTTGTTTTTGATGCTCGATGTGATCTTACACTACTTGAACCTTATATTTTTGTTTTAGAGAAGAAGTGATGGATGGTGGATGATATCCATAAAGCACCATAAATGGTGTCATTTGTTTTTGTAGTATGAAAGGAAGTGTTGTACCACCATTCTTCCAAGGGTAACCACTTGAACCATTGTGTTTGTTTATCGGAGACAAATCAAAGAAGGTATCCTTCAAGACATTTGTTCACTATATCAGTTTGTCCATCATATTGAGGATGATAAGATGAGCTATGAGCCAATTGACCACCCAAAAAAGAAAACAATTATGTCCAAAAATGTCCAATGAAGATGGGATGTCTGTCACTTACAATAATCTTTGGGATTCCATGTATTTTTTGAACTATCTCCATGAATGTGGTAGCAACTATATTGGATTTGAAAGGATGAGAGACTGCACAAAAGTGTGTGTACTTGGTAATTCTATCAACAACCACCATGATGAAACTCTTTCCTTCAAACTTCGGTAACCCTGTGATGAAATCCATGGAAACCTCCTCCCAGTGATGACTTGGAATGGATAATGGTTGTAAAATACATGGGGTCTTAATTTTATCCACCTTAATTTGTTGGAAAACCAAAAATTATACCACAAACATTTGAACATCAGTTTTAAGGGCATCCCAAAAAAATTCCCTCTTGACCCTATGATAGGTTTTCAAAAATCCAGAGTGCCCTCCTACCGAAGAGGTATGCAATTCCAAAAGTACCTTTTGTTTGAGTTAGGATTTCTTACATAAATATAAGCGATATTTTTACCAAAGTGAATCATTTTTCCATGTAAATGTATCATATGCATTGGAATCATGTTTCAACCTTTGAATGAGAGTCCACACTTATTCGCCATTCTTTCATTCATCTCTTTCTTTTGTTATCTAATCAGGTTGGATGATAGAGATATCATAGAGAAATTCATCAACATCTTCATCCTTTCTTGAGAGTGCATCTTCCAGAATATTTTTCTTCCATTTTTTGTAGATGATTTTAAAGTCATAACTCAACATCTTGGTCACCCATTTTTTTTCTCTTCTGAAGATAGTATTTGTTCCAAGAAGTATTTAAGATTGTCATGATTTGTTTTTTCCTTGAAGTTCCTACCTATTAATTAAGGGCACCATTGCTTCAATGCATGTAGTATTTCCATCATTTCCTTCTGATATATGGGTTTGTGTAAGTATTTTCCCTTGAGTGGCTAACTTTAAAAATGAATGGGCCTTCCTTCTTGCATTAGAACAACACCAATGCCATTTCTCGAGGCATCACATTCCAAAATAAATTTTTTTGTGAAGTTTGGTGTGGTCAAGACAAGAACTTTTCACATTTCCTCTTTAAGTTGTTCAAAATCTTGAGTTTACTCTAGAGTCCATGAAAATGCATCCTTCTTAGTTAATGCAGTTAAAGGTGCTTCTATTCTTCCATAGTTTAGAAAAAACTTGCAGTAGTAACCTGTCCAACCCAAAAATACTCTAAGATTCTTCAATGTTTTGGGAATCGGCCAGTCCATCATGGCTTTAATCATGTTAGGGTCTATCTTGACATCTTCATGAGATACAATATGACCCAAATACTCTACCTCCTTCACCCCAAAGAAACATTTGGAAGGTTTGGCATATAGCTATTTCTTATTTCGTAGTTGTAGCACCCTCTCAATATGTCGAACATGATCTTCCCAAGACTTTCTATCGATAAGTATATCATCAAAAATACTAACAAAAATTTTCGAAGGAAGGGCTTGAAATGGAATTCATCAACCCTTGGAATGTGGAAGGTGTGTTCGTAAGGCCAAAAGGCATGAACAAAAATTCATAATGGCCTTCATGAGTTCTGAATGTTGTTTTTGGGATACATTATTCCTTCATTCTATTCTGATGGTACCTTGAATGAAATCCAACTTTGTGAAGTCGATTTCTCCATGTAGTTCATCTAACAATTCATCAATGATGGGAATGTGAAACTTATATTTAATGGTGATCTTGTTGAAATATCTATAATTTGGACACATACGCCATGAGCCCTTTTTCTTGATTACCATTACCATTGATGTAGAGTAAGAACTTTGGCTAGGAATAATAATGCTAGCCTCTAACACTTCTTCAACCATACGCTCAATTTCACTCTTCTAGGAATAAGGGTATCTACAAGGCCTAATGGTAGAAGGAAAACTTCCAAGAATTAAGTGAATAGCATGATCATGATTGTGAGTGGGTGGAATACCTCTAGGAATATCTTCAAATACTTTGGAATTCTTATTAATGATCCCTTGGAGATCTAGGGGAATAGATGGATTAGATGTTTGAACATCTAGTGAGCATATTTGTACAATTACACCCTGATGCCCCATTTTCAATATTTTTTTCATTCCATTAGAGCTTACCACCTTACCTAGTTTCCCTGTGATACCCCTTAACTCAAATTCCTTTCCTTCCAATGAAAATTTCATGAAAAGTTATTGAAAATTAAAATCCATTATTTCCAATGATAACCATTGGACTCCTAGTATGACATTAGCACCACCCATGAGTATATAAATCATTAGACTATTCATTACATATTCCCTCATAGTAAGATTGATCTTATGTAATTTTCCTAAGAAATTGATAGTTCCTCCATTTTCAATCATTACATTAAACTATGGTGTTTGATATATAATGGAATTGAGATCTTTGGCTCATTTATAGTGAACGAAATTATGAGTACTACTAGAATCAATTAGCACTATTAACTTTTTCTTTTTGATATATCCTTCGATATTGAGGGTTTGAGGAGTGCTAATTCCATGCAATGAATGACATGATATGGTGGGAGTCATCTCTTCAGAGGAAATATCTACATATTCATATTGAGATGGTTCTTGTTCTTCTTCCTCTTCACAATCTATGTAGAATAATTTATTCTCACCACACTTATGTCCCTTACTATACTTGTTGTCACAATTAAAGAATAAACCTTTTTCTTTTCTTTCCTCCAATTGTTGAGGTGTCAACCTTGTAGGTTGAGGTGGTTTAGAAGAAGGAACACTATTCTATCAATAGATGTTAGGGGTGGCCCTTCTAGTAGCCTTAGCCAGATTTTTACTTTGAACATTTCTCGCCACCCTAAACACATTCTCCAATGATTTGGATTCCCAAAGGAGAACCTCATGTTGAATATTATCCTTTAAAGTTCCTATGAAGACATCAATCAGGTGCTCATCTAGAATACCTATTACCTTTATATTCAATCTTTGGAAGTTCTCAATGTGCTCCCCAATGAAACCCTTTTGGTTGAGTTTTATCAATTGGTTGAAGAAGGCATTGTTCCTTGTATCATCATAGTTTTCTATCATTTTTTCCATGAAAATTTTCCAAGTGACAAGTGATTTGCGAGAAAAAATCCATCAATACCACACAAGTTGTTTAGGTTCTAAATATAAGGACGTAATTCATACCTTTTCTGTGTGTGGCACATCATGCAGATCAAATAACTGGTCCATCTGGAGTATCCATGTGATTGGATCCTTTCCATCAAACTTCCTCATATCGATCTTAGGAAAGTGGTTGGTATTCAACCCAAAGTTGGAGTTTCTCCAGTCTTGATTCTTCTTCCTTGTGTCCTCATCATGAATTTCATGGGATACATTGTCACTTTCAGGTGGCCTCTCTATTAGAAACTTTTTCAACCCTTCCACGATATCATGTTTTAAGCCATCCATCTTAGTATCCATCATCACTTCTATCTTAGCTTTAGTTGAATCCATAATCCTTTGTAGTTCATCTTTTATTATTGCCTTCTTTTGTAAATCATTTATGTCCTTGCACATTTCTTAACCTTCATCAAGAGTCCAAGTAGGAATGTCTGATGGATTATTTGGTGTATAAGTTCCATTTTTTTGGTGGCATGTTTTCCAAGTATCACTGTAAGGTAGGAATTCCTAATTGGCTTAGGTAGATTTCCTCACAGAAAAGGGAGTGTCAGGTGTTATAGTTCTATGATATACGTGTGGGGTCCAACAATAGTAATCGGCCTAATATCTCAGGGAACTAACTAAGGAGTATTGACCATGCCCTTAGTCGTACTACCCAACTACCCGAGTACTAGAGAGTGATCTCCCCAAGTGTTGTTCTTAGTGTACTATAACAACGAGACGACCAAATGTTTTACTCGGTTGGTCTTAAGATTCAAGGGGATCTCTCAATATACATGAGATATGTGGGAGATTATATCTATAGTATAGTTGTATAATGTAAAACCATTTGAAAGGGGCCTTTCGATATACTCTAGGCACGTGGAAGAACCACATTGTCCCGGGGTTGTAGCACTAAAAAGTAATGAATTCTCCTACATTTAGAGACTTCAGAATACGTCTATACCTAAAAATCCCTAATATTTTCCCAATTTTATGTGATACTCCTTTTATCCTTCTTTATTCCACTTTTTGAATCACCACGATTGTATCTTGTAGTCAAAAGATATGCAAATTTCCCAAAAAACAAACGCACCTTTTAAAACCCTGATTTGGAGATTGTTCTTCTAGCCGACCTTTTTTCTGTTGTAGCTCTACAATTTCATCCCATTTGAGTCTAAATTTTTAGCCTGATGTGTATTCTTTCCAACCCCATAGGTTATACCAAGATTGTATTCTCCAAGAGAATTTTATGATAACTTTCCCAAGATGTGTTGGTTTTTTTCCCTTTCAAAAGAGCAAAATTGTACAAACTTCCACGAGTCATTGTCTTCACTTCAGAACTTGAATTTTGTACTAGTAAATACATGGTTTGTACCATAACTAATGGAACAATTCTAGCTCAATTTGGAGTTTTGTAGCTTCATATATAACAATTTTCCCAACATGTTTTTTAGATGAAATATGGACCAACCAAAACCCTAATTTCCTCAAAGAATAACTTTCAGAGTACAGAGAATCAAGGGATGAAATTTTTACAAAAGATACTTCAATATTCTTCCTTCATACTAGAAAAATTTTAGAACCTAAAACCAAGCATAAACAAATTGGGAGTGAAAATTCCATGAAGATGTTTTTCAGACTAGTTTCAGGACTAGTAAAAAACCCTAACTTGAACAGAATATATCTCCAAAAATATAACAAACCAAGATATGAAATTTGGACCGAGGTTATCTCTATATGTATCCTATACACTATAGATATTGTAGATCCCGAAACCTTCTGGAAAATTTTTTTTAGCGAAAATTCCAAGAAGAATTTTTTTGAAGAAGCCAGTCTCGAGGATTACCTAGCTCTGATACCAAATGTTAATAACTGAATATCAAAATAGAATAAAAACCTCATAATAAGTACTCAACTCCTTGACAAAGAGATAAATTCAGAGATAAATCACTTTTATTCTATTGATAATGTTAATGTTTCTCATATTTGAATAAAACAATTTTTAGTGCATTCTTCAAAAGAAAAGGTTTCATAGTAACCTTTGGTATTGGAACCCCTAGATTATTATTTCTCTTAGTTTCCCTCTCTATATTTCAAAACTAGAATTTTTTTAAGTAATGTAACTTTATAGGGTTTCTTTACTTGTGGATGGCACATTTGGTATCTAATTCAATGAGACCACTATTTGCATTGGATACCAAACCCTATCACTGGAAATTTTTGTTGTAAAAAAATATTTTGTGGTTATTAGTGTGCATTATACAGGAGTAGTGCATCGATGCACATTTTCCCATCAATAGCAATGCTAAGTTTAAAATGAAAATAGCCTTGTTTTGAGTATTGAAAGAATTATGTTTTAAATTTGTTCATGGGTTTGGTGGTGTGCAATAAATAGTAATGAGGCACTAGTGATTCTATTAATTTATAGAGAGTTGCTCGAATATAAAATTTTGTAGAAAAAATGTTTTTGAATTCGTAAGAGCATGGTCATCATATACTAGTGCATATACATATGTTTAACGCACCGGTGCACACTATTTTATTATATGCACCGAAATCTTATTTTGTAAAAAATATTTCATAAATTTTTTATCTGATAATTCCTGCCTTTTTTCATACAAGATAGTCAATAGAAGCTCAAGGAAAACAACTTATTGTAGTGAGCTCGATGGTAGCTCATCCCAACAAGAGAATAAGACAAGTTTGTTAAGTTGTATTAAAAAATTAAGATATTTGAATTATATCTCTAGGTTTGAATTAATGATATGTGTTGTTTAAAGAATGTCATGTGAATTCCAAGGGAAAAACAAGGGGAAAACCAATACATGATGGTGGAGATGTCCAAAAAAGTGTATAAGAAGATGGTAAAATAAATGAACACATTTGCATCGTAGGAGGAGTCATCCCAACAACAAAATGCATTACAAGTATGTAATGATTCATTCATTCTTTTATGTACATCAAATTTAATTATCGCACGAAATACTAATCTTCAATTGTTTTGTTGTAGAAATGAAAAAAAATGGAACAACAGATAAGACCGGACGACAAAGAATAGAAGGTTTGATCGCAAGTTTTGTGAGTACTTATGTCTTCATCCTTACTTAATATTTCATGTTTGTTGTGATATTTATATTTAAATAATTAATTTACACTCATCTATGGATGTCTGCTAATAGGTGCTAAAATACAAAGAAAAGCCAAGCAAAGAATTGATAGACATTGGGTTAAGTATGGGTTGTGAGTATATGTTGAAGTATCAAGGTTTACTTGAAAAATTTGTAAGTAGCTATGTTTTTTAACTTTCCTTTTTTTATAATTAATGGAACATGAAGAAAAATTTATATCAATTATATCAAATGTTCTTTATCATGGCATATTAAACATGCAGGAAACAAAGTGTGGAGTGCATCCAACAGAAGATATTTTGAGATAACATGTAGCATGGCTTCGAAAGAATGTGTATTTTTTGTGAAACAATCATTGCTATGATATTCTTTGTTATTTACGCAATCATGCATATTCTACATACATACATACATACATACATACATACATACATACATACATACATACATACATACATACATACATACATACATACATACATACATACATACATACATACATACATACATACATACATACATACATACATACATACANATACTTATTACACTTTACTTCTATGTTTGTAGATGGAACATGAAGAAGTGGAAGATAAAAAACAAGCCAATTAAGAAAATAGTAGGTTAAATAACCAAAGTACAATATTACCTACAACTAATGAAAAAATGAGGCATGCATGTAGTTCGAGTGATGACAACAGTTCAAGTGATGCATGGCAATCAATATAATTGAATGTTATGACAAGTTGTATGTTTTGGAATATTTGTTTGTGAAAATTGGGGATTTTGTTTAATGTACTTGATATATTGTCCCAATTGTATGAGGAGATGTTACCAATAAGTGTACCAATTAGATATTGGGTCTCATTTTGATTATTGTGGGCCTTTACATTATCTCATTTTGTATGATGATGGATCATTTATTCATATATAAGAAAAGGGGTTTCTTATTTTATTGCATTGTTGAATCTTGTAAAATGTTGCATTGTTGATTAATTAATATATGGATGATTTATTGTTACAAACAAAAAAGGTGTAATACATTGGATAACGCTTTAATGCAATCATCATATCAA
>ML791993.1:959788-973718 GCA_009831015.1 Picea engelmannii | reverse complement strand
AGAAGGAAGTCATTTTCAATTAAGAGATAAGTACATCTAATGATAAATATCATAAATATTTATTAAATTTCCACCAAAGTTTGAGGAAAATGATAATTTCAAGTAGCTAAAAGTCCCCAAGATGGTATAATGTATGACTCTCTAGAAACACATATCTACACATCCATCCATTTAAAACACACATATAAGTGGTGGTGAAAGTCTATGTTTTCTTTGAGGCATGCTTAACCCATGGTGACTTTACCTTGTTGACCAATATCTTATCACGGTCATTCATAAAGGGGGGTTTTAAATTGTGAAAAAATAGAGTCAATATATTGTAGGTATCAGGGTGGGGGGGATGTGGAGTAGGGGGGTTTATATGTATTGGGGAGTATTAAAAGAGGTATTTCGTAAAAATAGGAGATGTCTAGTAAAAATAAGGGTTTATTTCATTCGAAATATGTATTTAGAGGGGGGTCAAGAAAAGGATTTTAGAAGGTATTTATCAATACCTAGTGAAATTAGAGGCATTATTTAATATCACATGAATATATGTGCTATGTCACAGGTTGGCTAAGTGGAGGCCCCTTGGATTAACTATCTCTTGTGGGGATTCAATATTTCCTTACCATTCATATTTAAATTTCACATCCCTTATACGACCCTATTTTAGAAGAGACTTTTCAAATTCAAGTTGTTCCTTGCAAATGGAGAGACAACAAGGACAACCTTACTTGATTAGAATGATAATGATTTATAATAACAACATTGATAAAATGACATGCCATCACAAATGCCACAATATCATGTAAGGATCACATTGTTTATGCCCTTCACATTTGATCATGTATGATATAAGTTTTCTCTCTTGTTGGAAGTTCTTTAATAAAATATCCAACACAATGGAGACCAAACTTCTACTTCAAACATAATAGAGACAATTATATCAAGGGGGTAATTGATCTATATGTCTTTGTGTGTTTTTATTTCATGGCATGAATTTCTTAGCCTTGAATGCAACCATCACCAACCTCTTGTTGCCATGTTACTTTCCCATGAGTCTACAATAATGTCTGATACATGGTCTACTCTACACCATTGGTCTTACATGATCAACGTTCGATCCACATGTTGCCACTAATAAATCAGAATTCAATTACATGCACTATCTAAACTCTAGATGTTTCACTTATGTTAGTGTTGACGAGCGAACTTGACCGTCTGTCAACTGGAGGAGTGGATCCAGTCCGGGGTTGTATAAATAACCCAAGCCATTTGGGATGATCCACCCCGACGGGTTTAGCGGCTCCGTTGGCCGATCTAAGTCCTAAGAAAACGAAAGGAAAACTAAACTAAAGAAACTAATCTAAGTAAAAAAAGAAACTACGGCAAACTATATACAAATCTGAAATTTACTAATAATATACAACAATAATTCTATGACATTAAATGTTCAATTATCAACCAAATTAGATCCCAACTACAAATGTACAATATTTACAGATTACAGATTTTAAATCGAAAACCTGAAAAAACCTTTTGTGAGCTGTCCTATGACAACAATGCTATTATTTTTGGATTTTATAATTTGTGAAACAAAAAATAAAATGACAATTATCAAAGTTGAATAATAACAATCTGTACTATAAAACTAAACTATACATCTATCTAAACTACTGAAAATTCTCGAATTTATTATCTATCAAATTGCAAATAACGATCTAACCTGAAGTAACGCTTTCCAATTTGTCCCATGCAAAGTATTCGATTCAGCTGTTCTTTGGGAAAAAACCCGCACCAGATTTTCCACAAGCTTCTTATAAACAGGAAGCAGTAGTGCTCTTTGAATATAAATTACAGGACAAACAAGACATAAAACTTACAACAATCTTAAGATTTACAAATCATCACATTTAGATAAACCCGTATGCGAAGATTAGTACAAAATGATTCATTTAACGAAGAAGATAAACCTTTAATTCATTAAATTGAAACAAAGTAATTGTTGTACTTTAAAATAAGAGACAGTCAGATATGGACAACACATAAAGAAAATCACATCAACCTGCAACGAATTATGATAGCTAAAGTAGTCGATAATTGATTGCAAACTGGTATGAAGAAAACTTGAAATAAAAGTTTGATATATTGAAAGCTAAAGCTGTTACAAAACATCCACTTTCATCCCAGTTTGTATCCTCATAAGTCCAAAGTCTTTCTTCTCCCCTTAGTGATGATCCGTCCTTTACAAAAAATAACAAGTATTTAAAGGCCACAGGGTAAAACATCCCTGTGGGAATTATCAAAACAATTTACAAAAAATCTGGGAATAATCTCCCAAGTCTTTATTTCTGCCTATGACTAACAACTTGAAACAAAACTATATCACAAAAAGTATCTCCTAAACTTCCACAGCATGCCCAATTTGCCATCGAAATTCGTAGGTACCTGAAGGTGGACAAAAATAGACAAGTTTAGATAATGTTTTATTTGTAAAACTAACAAAAATCTAAATTTTAAGACTAGCTACAGAATCTCACGATTATGTAGCTGGTCTAATTTGAAAACATAACTGTTTTAAATCAATCCAAAACTAACAGAAATATATTCAAACTATCTAACAAATCTTTAATTGCTAATTGGAAACAAAGAAAATCGTCCATGCCAGAAGTAACCAAATCTTTATGCCAATTGGAAACAGACAGAAATCGTATTTAATTAACCGAATGGTAACAGGGATATATGCAATCTATCAAACATTTTTTTATTACCAATTCGGAGCAAACATAATCGTTTTGATAATTCGAAACCAACGAAATCATTTTTGAATCAATCTCAATCGAAACAGACTGTAACCGATCAAGTAAATTTTTCATGCAATAGTTTATGTCGACTCAGCACTTAACAAAATCGTTGTCGAATCAAAACGAAACTAACATGATCGTTTTTTTTTTTAATCTAAAACTAACAGAAATATATCAAACCAAACTTTAATGCATATACAAACGATCACGCTAATCGAGGGCATACAACATCGTTTCAGAATCAAACCATAAGAAATAAATCGAACTAACTCAGGGCCGACACAATCTTTATACTAATGCGAAGTCGTATCAATCAAAACATAGCTGTGTCCGATTTTAGCAAATAAATCTTTTGTACAGATCACATGCAATCATAATCCAAAGAGAAAATATTCATTCAAAACAAAACAATATTGTTTTTGGTAAATCAAAGTCAACAGGATTGTTTTGAATCTATTGAAAACAAACAGAACTAATCGAACGCAAACCCAATTGACTACCCTAATTCAAACGTACAAAATTGTTTCAAAAGAAAACCAAACAGAATCGAAAACAAATCAATCATTTATACTAATTTGAGAACAATAAAATCGCATTAACCAAATCATAGCTGCGTCCGAGTTTAGCAAACAAATCTTCTGTACATGATTCATAACAAAATCATTTTGTTAATTTGAAAATAACAGAATCATTTTAAAACGAACAGAAATAATTGAAAGCAAACCCAATTAGTTATATTAATTCAAGCCAACTCATAAAGCAAAATCGATGTTGAAATACATACTTGGGAAGTAAGAAAAATGATTCGATCATGATAACCTTGAATTGACAAAAGGCCGTTGTTGCCTCAACATCTTAAACAGAACAGAGCCTTTTGTCTTTCAACTTGCTGACAGACTGCTTGATAAATCTTTGGATTGATCAAGGGTTTCAACAGGAGGTTGAGGCACAAGGCTAGACGGGTGGAAGGGGTTCTGAGGCCTAGGTCTGGAGAAGTAATAATCATTCCGACAAATACACACAGACCCAAAACGCACCTTACAACCACGGAGAGGATCTTAAAATTGACCTGTAAAACACGAGCTAGATCTCTATAATAACTCACTTTCTGAGGAAACCGCCCGCGTTGAAGGTAAAGAGGCTAATTTTGGTTCTAGGTTTTGAAGGGTTTGATCTGATTCAACACCGTTTGCCCATAATCGCTCACGCAAAAACGTGTCTCTGGGATGCAATTACGAGGTCAGCCTAAGCAGTCTTCTCTGGCAATAATGAAACCAAAACTGACTCTGAACACCATGGGGGTTAAATTCTCCCTACATGATCTAGGAGAGAACACACAGTGGACAGGGGTTTGGACAAGGTATACAGAGGACCGATGGCTCACTGGCTTCCCCGAAAACCAATAGAGGTAACCCGAGATACGAGGCAGACAATAATGTCTAAGTGTGCGAGGGTGGTGGACAACAACAACCATGCAAAATAGTCATATCCAAATGTACAATCGACGGTGTATAAGGTGATTCAAATAACTATTGGTATATGTTAAAAACAATGCCAATAACCATTGAAAACTTTTGATAAGTCAACCTGAATATTTGCACAACAATAATGTTTGCATGATTTAAAACCAAAACAATGTTTTGAATATAGCACCAATGATTCTATCATTAAAGGTATGCTTTGTATAAAACCATTGAATTAAGGGTCTAATTGCCATATTAATGCGTTGTTATGAAACCATTGAATTCAATCAAAAGCAATAAAACATCAAACCACCATTGAATCAAGGACTCAATCATAATCATTAGAATATCATCACAGTGTCATAAAAATGAAATCATATTAACAACAAGAAAATGCCAAATGAGTAAAGGTTTTGGTGTCTTTCCAACTGTGTGACTGTCATTGAGTTATAGGCGAAAATGACCATAGAACAAGATTATAATCCAGTGACGATTTTAATGCCATCGACATGAATTCGAACTCAAAGTTTTCACACTTGCAGTCGTGAAAACAAGAACAAAAAGGTAGGTGTGCAAATGCGCAAGATTTATTCAATAGATTGCGATGAGAATCAAGGGTTCCACAACACTTGTGTAGGCAACTTATAAAGATAAGATAAAAATGTGAAATGGCTGCCAACAATGGAGACACACTGGTAGAAGCAGTTATCTCTGCCAAAAGAACAAATTCAGATTATGATAACAAGAATAATTCAAATTCAAAAACAACCAGAAAATTGTTTAAACATCATTATTAATCAAATATCCCAGCAGTGCTTAAAGGATGAAAACTGATAACAGTCTTAAGACAAGCAAGCCACAATATTAAAGATAAAATCTCCAATACTGTTGACAGGGCCATTGTTGCTAGAAGGTGTCCATAGCCTCAATAGGGTTGCCATTTAACCCACTCTGATATCTGTATCTTGCCAAGAAGTTCCAGATCAGAATAAAGGATATTTTAAGGTCAAGAGATTTCATACTTACGAATTTTCATATACCCGACATTGTTTCGCTGCCAGCGGGCCTGTTCAATACCCCGACGAAGTTGTCTTGGCGTCATGCATACATTTACCCGCTGCCAGCAGACCTATTCAGCATCCCGACGGGTTTACAAGCACTTCCCACAACTCTTTTATGATTTTTTTTTTTTTTTTTTAAAGATATATAGTTGAGCGGGGTGACGCTGAAAATTTTGATATTTTAACATATTTTTTACAGACCTCAACATAATTTTTTTTTAGAACTGTCCTTCATTAAGATCCAGAGATGGTTTGTTTACAAAACCGACCTTCTAAGGCAGGGAGACATCTTCTGATTCATTCCATTAAGGAATAGGGACAGCGTAAGAAGATAATGGATGATCGTGACAGGCTTCACTCACAGATCGAAATCAGTTAACTTCTTACAAACAACAGTCTTTTCTCAATTATGGATGTAAATTTCAGAAGTAGTTTATAATTGATGTTTAGACAAATTTTCAACGGTCATTTCAGAGGAAAAATTTTATGTTTTCTTTGTCTAACCAGTTCATAATGCAGGTATGTGTATTTCAAAAACAAAAACTAGTAAGCATAAGGGAGAAATCAAAGCACACCAGTGAAGAAAAAATTGGAAAGCAAAGAAATCCAAACAACAAAAACAAAAAATAAATATGTACAGAAGGTGCATCTGAAAACCTCATGCAACAAATCCCTTGGGAAACTGAAAGAAAGTAGGAAAATCCTGACTGATGGGAAAGCAGTCTTACTCGTGGTACCTTGGGTCAGGGTTGATTCAGATTTATTTATCTCTCTACCTTCCATTTAGGATCTTCATGACGATACTGCGTTTTTTGAAAATAAATGTTCAACTAAGAGTAAAGAGAAAAGGATCAAGGGACTTCCCTGACAATAGTCGTATTATGGTTCTCGTGGTGCGCCCACTTGCGTTCATGACTGCATTATTATAAAGAGAAATAGTGAGAAATCAAACTGAAAGAAAACCTATTCCTAAACCTACCCTAACTATTAAACAAATCAGAATACTATGTGAAGTCATGCTTCCAATGTAGCCATCGAAGTAACTCTAATCCTGCAATGGAAACAAGATCAAGCATTACTAATAAGAATGGTAATATATCAACAAATGACAGAAACATATCACACTTGCCTTCATAATCATCATCTAAAAAAAAAGTAAGCATGATCTTACCATTTCCTTGGATATTGTTGTTGTACAAATCCTCCAGCCATTGCACAATCTTGTCGTGATAAGGGTCATATTGGCATGGGCGAGTGTAAGTAGATTTGAAAAACTTGTCAGGATTACAAGGAAATGGAATAACCATCAGCCAAAGCTGAAATGCCCCATCCTCCTGGCAATCTTCTAAGTGCTCATTAATTTCTTCACATGGAGGATCTAAAAGAAATATGCCACGCCTACTTCCAAGATACTTAGCTAAAAAGAAAGAAAGCGCAACTTTGTCTTTATTATAAAAAAAAATTATATATGACTATTCAAGTAATCCTAAGATCCTGTCACAAAAATGGGGATGCAAACCATGACTTTGATGAAATGAATATATCAATGGGAAACTCATCATAGGAGGATTCGTGCAATCAATTGGATCATTGGTTTGAATGTTTCCTTCGATGAGATCGATCATTTCAAAATCTGAAGTATAAACATTAAGATTCGAGCTAAGCAAAGAACGAATATGAAATGTAGGATGTTTGATCTCCATAAAATATAATGCATTGTCTTTTTCAACAATAAACTGTGTAAAATCATCTCGTAACATGTCCTCTTCCCATATGAGTGATGAAAGTGAACAAGCATCAAATCCAAGTTTATCAATGTTAGGTTTGGAATTGATTTCACCAAAATTTAGCATATCGACAGGATATGATTGTGGTGGAAAAGAGTTGGATGTTGTAGGTAAGATGTCAAGTCCACCAGAATCTAGGAATAGATCAGGATATAAAAAATAAAAGGAATCAGAAATAAGTAGATGAAAAGAATCTCTTGAACCATGATACTCAATAATGGTATTCTCAAGACAATTCTCTTCACTTTCTTTAAAACTCTTACTCTGTTTTGGTGACGAATTCCTCAACATAATATGATCATCTGGATTTTCCTTTTGTGTGATAGATAATTCAAAATTGATGTGACAAGCATCTAGTCTTTCCTGTGAACAAAGTGCATTTTGAGGATGAAGGTTTAAAGTTTCTTCTTCTAGTTGTGTAACTTCTTCTCTAATCAGTTTCATAGGAGTACTAGAACATTCAAGATTATTTTCGTCACTTAAGTGTTCTTCAATGACTGATTTTAAATGTTGATTAGAGCATGAGTTACAAGAATGAAGGTATTCACCTTGAGCCAGAAATGAATCTTCTTCCATACTGTTCGAAGACTGAAAATACAATGCTTCAGAGGAAAAACCAATTTGGTTGTCAATAAGGACCTGGTCAATAAATTCTACCTCCCTAGCTTGTTCAACATTGTCGGAAGGATCTTTCTCTTCTTGCGAAGAAGATTGTTCTTGCAGTTGAGTGATAGGATTTGAAATTAGTTCTTTGTTCGTGCTTAAATATGATTGGATAGAAGGGATGCAAGCATCATAGAAGAGACTTAATGCAACTGACATGTCATCGAGATTAAATTTACAGAGGATATGATAGACTCTTGTCAAAAATTCTTCTGAAGATGAATCATCGTTGATTAGCGAAGTATGAAATTATTCACACAATTAATCGAAATCATAAATTTCAAAAGCATCTAGAAACTCATCTACAAATTGAAACCAATAAAAAATGTGACATGCTGGAAAGGATTCAAACCAATGTTTGATTCGACCTATAAAAGTAAAAGAAAATAGTCTGCATAAATCTCCTAAATATGAGATGTCATGTTTGATGCATTTGCACCAAAACTTGTTAAGGTGGTCTTTATAAGATATATTGCCTCCACCATCAAAGGTGAGTTTGGAAAAGCATGAGACTGTCTCGTTGGGAACATCGGGTAATGAGAAGTTGAAAGCATGTTCCAACACAGTGATTTGGGGAGCCATGGGGAAATCAAATATATTTAAAATAAAGGCTCTTACAAGGCCAGCTTGTCAGTCAAGCCCTCCTTCTAGCGTCATTTGTTGATGGGCGAAATTGACCGTCCGTAAACTAGAGGAGTGGATCTGGTCCGAGGTTGTCTAAATAACCCAAGCCGTTTGGGATGATCCACCCCGATGGGTTTAGAGGATCCGTTGGATGATCTAAGTCCTAAGAAAATGAAAGGAAAACTAAACTAAAGAAACTAATCTAAGTAAAAAAAGCAACTACAGAAAACTATATACAAATCTGAAATTTACTAATATTATACAACAATAATTCTATGACATTAAATGTTCAATTATCAATCGAATTAGATCCCAACTACAAATGTACAATATTTACAGATTACAGATTTTAAATCGAAAACCTGAAAAAACCATTTTTGAGTTGTCCTATGACAACAATGCTATTATTTTTGGATTTTATAATTTGTGAAACAAAAAATAAAATGACAATTATCAAAGCTGAATAATAACAATTTGTACTATAAAACTAAACTATACATCTATCTAAACTACTGAAAATTCTTGAATTTATTATCTATCAAATTGCAAATAACGATCTAACCTGAAGTAACGCTTTCCAATTTGTCCCGTGCAAAGTATTCGATTCAGCTGTTCGATGAGAGGAAACCGGAACCAGATTTTCCACAAGCTTCTTGTAAACAGGAAGCAGCAGTGCTCTTTGAATATAAATGAAAGGACAAACAAGACATAAAACTTACAACAATCTTAATATTTACAACTCATCACATTTAGATAAACCCGTATGTGAAGATTAGTACAAAATGATTCATTTAACAAAGAAGATAAACCTTTAATTCATTAAATTGAAACAAAGTAATTGTTGTACCTTAAAATAAGAGACAGTCGGATATGGACAACACATAAAGCAAATCACATCAACCTGCAACGAATTATGATAGCTAAAGTAGTCGATAATTGATTGCAAACTGGTATGAAGAAAACTTGAAATAAAAGTTTGATATATTGAAAGCTAAAGCTGTTACAAAACATCCACTTTCATCCCAGTTTGTATCCTCATAAGTCCAAAGTCTTTCTTCTCCCCTTAGTGATGATCCGTCCTTTACAAAAAATAACAAGTATATCAAGGCCACAGGGTAAAACATCCCTGTGGGAATTATCAAAACAATTTACAAAAAATCTGGGAATAATCTCCCAAGTCTCTATTTCTGCCTATGACTAACAACTTGAAACAAAACTATATCACAAAAAGTATCTCCTAAACTTCCACAGCATGCCCAATTTTCCATCGAAATTCATAGGTACCTGAAGGTGGACAAAAATAGACAAGTTTAGATAATGTTTTATTTGTAAAACTAACAAAAATCTAAATTTTAAGACTAGCTACAGAATGTCACGATTATGTAGCTGGTCTAATTTGAAAACATAACTGTTTTAAATCAATCCAAAACTAACAGAAATATATTCAAACTATCTAACAAATCTTTAATTGCTAATTGGAAACAAAGAAAATCATCCATGCCAGAAGTAACCAAATCTTTATGCTAATTGGAAACAGACAGAAATCGTATTTAATTAACCGAATGGTAACAGGGATATATGCAATCTATCAAACATTTTTTTATTACCAATTCAAAGCATACATAATCGTTTTGATAATTCGAAACCAATGAAATCATTTTTGAATCAATCTCAATCGAAATAGACTGTAATCAATCAAGTAAATTTTTCATGCAATAGTTTATGTCGACTCGGCACTTAAAGAAATCGTTGTCGAATCAAAACGAAACTAACATGATCATTTTTTTTTTTAATTTAAAACTAACAGAAATATATCAAACCAAACTTTAATGCATATACAAATGATCATGCTAATCGAGGGCATACAAAATCGTTTCATAATCAAACCATAAGAAATAAATCGAACTAACGCAGGGCCGACACAATCGTTATACTAATGCGAAGTCGTATCAATCAAAACATAGCTGTGTCCGATTTTAGCAAATAAATCTTTTGTACAGATCGCATGCAATCATAATCCAAAGAGAAAATATTCATTCAAAACAAAACAGTATCATTTTTGGTAAATCGAAGTCAACATGATTGTTTTGAATCTATTAAAAACAAACAGAACTAATCAAAAGAAAACCCAATCGACTACCCTAATTCAAACGTATAGAACTTTTTCAAAAGAAAACCAAACAGAATCGAAAACAAATCAATCGTTTATACTAATTTGAGAACAATAAAATCGCATTAACCAAATCATAGCTGCGTCCAAGTTTAGCAAACAAATATTCTGTACATGATTCATAACGAAATCATTTTGGTAATTTGAAAATAACATAATCGTTTTAAAACGAACAGAAATAATTGAAAGCAAACCCAACCAGTTATATTAATTCAAACCAACTCATAAAGAAAAATTGATGTTGAAATACATACCTGGGCAGTAAGAAAAATGATTCGATCATGATAACTTTGAATTGACAAAAGGTCGTTGCTTCCTCAACATCTTAAAGAGAACAGAGCCTGTTGTCTTTCAACTTGCTGATAGACTGCTTGATAAATATTTGGATTGATCAAGGGTTTCAATAGGAGGTTGAGGCAAAAGGCTAGACAGGTGGAAGGGGTTCTGAGGCCCGGGTCTGGAGAAGTAATAATCATTCCGACAAATACACACAGACCCAAAACGCACCTTACAGCCATGGAGCGGATCTGAAAATTGACCTGTAAAACATGAGCTAGATCTCTAGAATAACTCACTTTCTGAGGAAATCTACTATGGTGAAGGTTAAGAGGCTAATTTCGGTTCTGGGTTTTCAAGGGTTTGATCTGATTCAACACCGTTTGCCCAGAATCGCTCACGCAAAAACGTGTCTCTGGGATGCAATTATAGGGTCAACCTAAGCAGTCTTCTCTGGCAATAATGAAACCAAAACTGACTCTGAACACCATGGGGGTTAAATTCTCCCTATAGGAGCCAGGAGAGAACACACAGTGGACAGTGGTTTGGACAAGGTATACAGAGGACCGATGGCTCACTGGATTCCCCGAAAACCAACAGAGGTAACCCGAGATACGAGGCAGGCAATAATGTCTAAGTGTGCAAGGGTGGTGGAAGGCAACAACCATGCAAAATAGTCATATCCAAATGTACAATCGACGGCGCATAAGGTGATTCAAATCACTATTGGTATATGTTAAAAACAATGCCAATAACCATTGAAAACTTATGATAAGTCAACCCGAATATTTGCACAACAATAATGTTTGCATGATTTAAAACCAAAACAATGTTTCGAATATAGCACCAATGATTCGATCATTAAAGGTATGCTTTGTATAAAACCATTGAATTAAGGGTCTAATCGCCATATTAATGCATTGTTATGAAACCATTGAATTCAATCAAAAGCAATAGAACATCAAACCACCATTGAATCAAGGACTCAATCACAATCATTAGAATATCATCACAGTGTCATAAAAATGAAATCATATTAACAACAAGAAAATGCCAAATGAGTAAAGGTTTTGGTGTCTTGCCAACTGTGTGACTGTCATTGAGTTATAGGCGAAAATGACCATAGAAAAAGATTATAATCCAGTGATGATTTTAATGCCATCGACATGACTTCGAACTCGAAGTTTTCACGCTTGCAGTTGTGAAAACGAGAACAAAAAGGTAGGTGTGCAAATGCGCAAGTTTTATTCAACAGATTGCGATGAGAATCAAGGGTTCCAAAACACTTGTGTAGCCGGCTTATAAAGATAAGATAAAAATGCGAAATGGATGCCAACAGTTAGTAAGGTCTTGCGACACGAAAAATTACCGTGCTTTCTTATTTTAGGTTCTCAATGTTTTCAAAATTTCATTAGAAATAGCATTCCTATATAACTAATTTATAGGAATCATAGGATTTGGTTTTCTTATTAAATGTGCACATGGATTTTTTCTTCATTAATTGCATTTGGTCATTTCAGATTCTATACTTATGTACCATTTATATGTAAATGGAATATATAGTTTTGATGTTATATCATTATGCTATTGGAAAGATCGATCTCAACAAACTTATTAAACATTGAACTGCAATAATATCCTACATTGTTTTTATTGTGCCCTTTTTTAGCTTAATTATTTTATACTTATAATAGATGTATAGTTTGACAATTTTGTACTTATAATATTCGTATTGTTTGAAAATTTCATCATGACAAGTTTTATTATTTAATATGGGATTGGTTAGTGTTAATATTGTTTTTTTCAAGGAATTAGTGTTTAGATACTAAATATATCAATTCATTAGTGCATTGCATACTTGGTTGATAATATTAATAATTTTTTTCATTAATATGAGTAAAATGGGATCAAGTTTCTATTTGGAAGGTTAATATTTACAATAATTGTGTTTTTGTTGCACTAAATCCTTTGTGACTAAATTTGTAACATCCCGCTCTGGCGCACTGAGAACACTTATTATTTGAGGACACTTGCTCGCAAGTGATCTGGACTTTTATGATGTTAGACCATTTATACTTGATTATGATGCGATTGACAGAGGACATGATGTGTTACTATTTGATGTAGACAGGTGCTATTGACTCAGTTTTATTGAGTGTACAGGGTTTTGACCTTGAGGATGCAGAGGCATCGGTAGAACCCCCTTGGACTCCAGACTGAGTCAGGGAGTGTGCTTTTGGGTGATATCTTTACTATGATGTTTCATTCGATTTGATGATTTGTTGTTGACATTTCTGACATGGTTGTTGATGATGCAGGCTGATGATAGCTTGCCGACCAGACTCACATATGGAGTAAAGGGGCCACACACGATTTGCAGAGAGGTTGAGGGAGAGGGGTGGACAACAGCCCTGCCACCGCCTGCTAGCACTCCCGCCGTGGCTCGAACTGTAGGTTAACGATTACCTAGTTCGAGAGGATCCACGATGCTGTGAGGGAAGACTGCGGTAGTCGCTCATGATGATTCTAAGGGGCGCGCAATAAGGCGAGGGCCTTATTCCTTAGAACCCTTAGTCTCCTACAAGTTCATCGGGCGGAGTGTTGACTCCAGGGGTTATAGAGGTCTACCAATTAGTCCAGTCGGCGAGTGGCACCCTTCAAGCACGTGGTGCATCCTGAACGACACGTCGCACAAAAGAAACTCAGTTGGCGAGTGGCAGCATTGGAGCACATGGTGCATCCTGAAGGGCACGTCGCCCAAAAGAAATTCAAGAGGCGAGTGGCACCCTTGGAGCACGTGGTGCATCCTGAAGGTCACGTCGCAATAATGTGGTTGAAGGAGTCAGCCTAATTATCCCTAATTCATCATCACCTGAATAAAACCTTAAGCATTTCCCCTAACCAATCATCGCCTAGCTCAGATTCTATGCCCTAAGCCTAAGACTTTTCTAGGAAAAAAAAAAAAATTAGTGTGACCTTAACAAAAAAAACATGGCCTTAGCATAAAAAAAAAAAATCACACAACAACCCACTTAAGTACTGGTTGGGTCTTCATAAAACTCTTGGGGTAACTAGAGAGAGTAAGGATCTAAATAAACTC
>ML791993.1:934716-953702 GCA_009831015.1 Picea engelmannii | reverse complement strand
CGCCAGATCCAGTTTTATTAGCATTCCTTTCTCCTTCCTTTGACAGCTTGAGTGGATGGCTTCTTGCACAAGGATGATATTGTCCTGGATTTGTCTCCCCTGAATGAAGCCCCCTTGGTTCTCCGGGATGATCCTGGGGAGGATTTTTTTGATTCTGTTTGCTATTACTTTAGTGATGATTTTGTACCCCGTATTTCAAAGCGAAATAGGACGGAATCTTGCAAAGCTTTGGGCACCTTTCTCTTTGGGGATTAAAGCTAGAAAGGAGGAGTTGGTGCTCCCTCCAATTTTTCTACAGTTCTGAGATTTCCTCACCATTTTGACTAGATCTTTTTTGATTATATCCCAGCAGGCTGTATAGAATCTGGGCGTGAATCCATCAGGCCCGGGGGATTTATCCGGGTTCATTGCTTGGATAGCTTTGCTGATTTCCTCTATTGTGATAGGGGCTATCAACGATCGGTTGTCATCTTCATTCAACAGTTTGGGGACCACCGAAAGAGGATAGAGATCCGGGCTAGGAGGGGCCTCCAGCTCTTCGGTAAACTGATTTTTATAGAAGGAGTGGGCTGCTAGTTTGATCTCCTCATATTTTTTGAAGGTTTTCCCCTGAAAATGGATCTCTCTGATTGAGTTGTGATTCTTTCGGGATTATGCCTGCTTGTGGAAGAAAGAAGTATTTTTATCTCCTGCTTGAAGCCAGAGACTTCTCGACTTTACTCGCCAGTACTCTTCCTCTTTTCTCAGGGCTTTGTGAAGGGTCTTTTGCAGCTCCACCTCGTCGTTCAGCTTTGCTGGTGTGACAGGGGCAGACTCCATATGAAGCTAATGATTCTCCAAGGACTTGTGGGCTTTTTTTCTTTCCTGCAAGGGGGAAGGCAGGTTCTTAGCCCAGTTTTTGAGATCCACTTTGAGTCTTCTCAGTTTCTCTTCCCAAATGAAGGACGGTGACCCCGACACACTCTTCTTCTAGGACTCCAGCACCAGCTCGAGGAATCCTTCTGAGGTGACCCAAAGAGGGCAGAAGCGAAAGGGGATCGGGCCCATATTTTCTCCAAGGGTAAGGGAAAGGGAGATGAGCTTATGATCCGAGGTGTAAGCTTGCAGGATTTCAGATGAGGTAAACAGGCCGAGGGTTAAAAAGGAAGAGTGAACCAGGAATCGGTCTAAGTGGGCTGCAATGTGCCCCGGACCCGCTCTTTTGTTGTTCCAGGTGAATTTGCCTTTACTAGGTTTGATATCTTCCAGATCCCAATCTAGCAAAAGGTCTTCAACCCACTCCCGGGCCGGGTCTCTTACAGGGGTTCCTCCTTTTTTTTCAGAGAGGGCTAGGGTGACATTCAGGTCTCTGGCAAGAATAAGATTCTCATGATGATTAGAAGAGAGGAAGTTTTTCAGGGATTCCCAACAATCCTTTTTTTCCGATAAAAGAACAGGAGCATAAATATTAAAGAGGCTAACCTGGAGTCTAGACTCGCGGTGTTGCAGCTTCGTGAACAACCAATGGATGGTATTGTGCTCTTCGATCAGGTCTAGCGTTGAGGAGTTCCAGAAGGTGGCTAGACCTCCTGAAGCTCCCCTGGCACTTACAGCTCTACCTGCTCCTTTTTTCCAGAAATTTTTGCTAGCCCGGATGGTCTCAGGCTCCGCCATCTTTGTCTCCTGGATCAGCAGTACATCCGGGGAAGTCATTCTTACTAGATCTTTGACTGCTTCTTCTTTTAGTTTGCTTCCCAAGGCCCTACAGTTCCAGGAGACGAAAATCATTAGGAGCCGGAGGGGGGGGGGGTGGCTCCTTTCGAAGCCTTACCTTTTTTTGAGGATCTTGTTTCTATCTTATCCGAGATGGTATGCTGAACTCCTGCAGTTACGTCCCTGTATGATTTCTCCTCCCTTTTTTTCCTTTCTGGTTTCCTTCCTCTTGGGGCCTTCTCCGGGGTTCCAACTGGACTGCTGGTTTCCGTGGCCCCCTCATCTGTGTCTCCACCCGTTTCTGATCCGAATGGGATGTGCTCCTCGTCCGAATTCATGGGTTCTTCTGGTGGAGGGGTTTTGTTGACCGTGGTCGGATTTTCTTTAGCTGGCGGGGACTGAGAGACTATAACGAAGGGCTCTTTCACGAATTCCTTTGGTTTTTCAGCACCTTCTTTCAGAGGTTCCTTTCTAGGGATTGGATTTGAAGAAGAAGGTTGGCTCGCCTGCTCTGGCCTTGGGTCTTTGGATTTAGGAACTGGTTTGCTTTTCTTGACCTTTTTCCATGCCTCAGCATCATCCTTTTCTGGGATTTGGTTCTTTGGACAGTTTCTCTGGAAATGTCCATGTTCTTGACAATTTCTGCACTTGAAGGGCAGGTGTTCATAATCGAGTTTCTGGTAGTGAGACCAGTTGCCCACCATCAGCTTCACCACCTCCGGGAGCCCTGCCTCAAGATCCACTTCGACACATATCATAGCACAGTTATAGATGGACTTATTGTCTGCCTTATCAATGAATTTCCCTATTCCATTCCCTATCTTTTGCAGAGCTTCATAGTTCCAGCAGTGAACCGGCAAGTTGGGGAGCCTGACCCAAACAGGCACCTCCTTTGGCAGTTCTGCCGTGGGATCGAAGTCTGGGGTCCAGAGGTTCAGATACAACCCCTGGGTTCCCATAAAGTATGGTCCATTTCTGAAAATGAGGTCCTTGTCTTCCTTGTTTATAAACTCAAAGAGAAAAAAGTCGTTGCTCAAAGGGTAGCAGGTAACTCCTTGCTTAAGAAGGGGCTTCCAGTTCCTTTGGACCCATGCATCGGTGGTTTTTGCTGAGGGTCAGAGACCCATAAACTGGCCTACCAGCCCTCTCTCGGAGAGAGCTAGGGCTATCTTGACCGATTGCATCTCTGGCAGGACGATTTCTAGGATTTCCTCTAGTTTTTTTATGAATTTTGGAACCGGAACAAAGAGTTTGCGCTTACCTCCGCTGGCGACCAGCTTTCTGAACACGACCGTGTCTGAAGTCGGGGGGGGAGGGGCTGAATCCTCACCCCCAGGGGTGGCCATGGCCGACGTAGGCTACAAATGCATTCCCGAGGTGATCTTCCACGAACCCTAACACATCCACCGCTCTACTTTAATGGGAATGTTAATGGAAATCTTTTAAACTTGAAGGACATGGGGGTGGGCTTTGATGCACTTATGTGTGCACGGGTCACGATACCATTTATTATTGTATCTCTGGGTGCAACCACACGTTCGACCACTACATCAAGGTGTCCCCATGGCTCCAGGTAAATCCCTCACGAGAATTGAACCTTGCCCAACGGTGAAAATATCCTCGCTTTCCACCATTGGATCCAACCCCTTTGGGCCTTTAAGTTGAAGGAAATGGGGGTGGGCTTTGATCCACTTATGTGTGCACGGGTCACGATACCATTTATTATAGTAAAAGGTGAGTGAGCTTGGCTCGGAAACAGTTATACTCTCACGGCGCGCCACGCCCTCGATCGGGATCGAGCACAGGACCTGTCCGTCTTAACGAGAGTGACCTTACCAGTACGCCGCCTCCACTGACCTTCAAAAGGTGAGTGGGCTTGGCCCGGAAACGGTTATACTCTCACGGTGAGCCACGCCCTCGCTCGGGATCGAGCACAGGACCTGTCCGTCTTAACGAGAGCGACCTTACCACTACGCCGCCTCCACTGACCTTCTTTGAGTGGGCTTGGCCCGGAAACGGTTATACTCTCACGGCGAGCCACGCCCTCGCTCGGGATCGAGCACAGGACCTGTCCATCTTAACGAGAGCGACCTTACCACTACGCCGCCTCCACTGACGTTTTTCTAATTTGCAATGTTAATGATGACGGTAGAATCGCAATGTCAATTTTGGATTAATTGAAATGTTCGTGATGATGTTTAATTTGCAAGGTTATTATTCGTTTAATTTGAAATGTTAAGGATAAGGTCTAAATTGCAATGCAATGTTGGTTAGGTTATTCCAATATATGGTAACAAATTGGAAGGAAAGGCAAGATAATATGGAGAATGTAAAAGTTCGCGGGTTTACCATTATGGTATGATATCGTGCTCGCTTATGGTGATTAACAGAAAAATGCAATGCGCTTGTGCTTATTGCTTGTCCCTGATCTAGTGCCTGATGACCTTATAACTAAATAATGGGGGTTGAGATTAGTGCTTTTTACCTTAGTATAAAGTCGTCGTCGGTTAACGATAATTAAGGGAACAACTGATCTTGATTGATGTCTTCGGGTCTCAATAGTGGTTGGTCAATATTAGAGTCCTCCTAACTTGCGTCTCCCGTAGAGGTCATGATTGTCCCTGATTTTGTAGTACTTGGTGGTATTGCATTGCGTGGTCTGCTTGTGTCGGGAGGGATGTAGACGCCATCAGTAGCCTTAGTATTTATATCTGTGTGTTTCCCTGCGTCAATAATCCAGTGCCGTATCAAGAGTCTCGGGCCCTTTAAAGGCAGGGTTTCCACTCTTGCGACACACCTTAGGGGATTACTAGTTTCTGCCTGAGCAGTCAGCCAGGAGCTTATCTGACCTCCTCTCTCTCCAGAGCAAAGGACTAAGATTAAACGCCCTGCTTTCCTGTGCAGAAATAGTAAACTACTACCATGGATTCTACCTTTTGTGTTCGTTCGGTACCTAACCCAGTATGTCGTTAGATGTTTGCATTGTGTGCCTTATGTCCTCGGTCGTCATTATTGCAGTTGCATGTAGTGCGCCTGTTGTCTTGGGTCGTTCATTGCTTGCAGCTCTTGTTGTGCGTCTTGTCTTCTTGTTGCGATCATCGTGGTTGCATCTAGTTAGTCGTCGGGTGGCGACGTAGAGTCAAGTGAGTCGGTTACTTCTACATACGCACACACACTTTTAAAAAAAAAAAAATCTTGCACTAGTTACTAGAGTTGGGTCATTGTAACGAGTAGGCTGTTACATATGGTATCAGAGCCAGGTTCGACCCGTGACTTGGGGTTCGCTACAACTTTCATTGACATGAGTTGGTTTTATTATACTGTTGCTGATCGAGTTGATTGTGTGCATGCAGGTAATCATGGTTAGGGGACGTCGCGGAGGCAGACGACGGGGTGCTAGGGGAGGAGGAATGACACCTCCGGAAGCATCCACGCCTGAGGGGTCTAACCCCCAGGGAGGCGAGCAAGTTCTCGGACAGGAGAAGATAGCAGTTGGTGATGTTATTGGGATGATGAGATCCTTTCAGCGCATGTCCGAGGCTCTGATCACCCGCTTGGACAGAGATGAGGCCAGGGTGCCGGCACCCCCTGAGGTTCTGCCGCGTGCACCGACCGTTACAGGTAGCATTCACCGTGAACTCGAGAAGGTAAAATTTCATGAGTTCTTTGGTGCCCTGGACGGCGTAGCCGCCGAGGCATGGTTGGAGAACATGGCGATGTGCTTCGCACTTCGCGAATATACCTCCAACATGAAGGTCTGCATGGAGGTCTTTCAACTGAAGGGGAGCGCTCTTCTATGGTGGAAGACGCTCCTGCCGCAGCTGAACATGGCCGTGGAAGACGTGTCATGGGAACTGTTCGAGGAACGGTTCTGAGAGAGGTACCTTTCTGAGGAATTCATTGAGCATCAGCTCAACGAGTTCAACGCGTTATGATAGGGAGGTCGTACGGTGCCCGAGTATGAGGCACGTTTCATGGAGCTGCTTCGGTATGCTCCGCACCTTAACACAGAGAAGCTCAAGGTCAACAGGTTTGTGTTTGGCCTTAACGACAGTCTACGTGCAAAGGTTAGGATCTTGATGCCTCAAACCTTGCACGACGCTATCCAAAAGGCCCTCATAGCTGAGGAGGAGCTTATCAGTGGGGGTCAGACCAGGACTTCAGCGAGACCCACAGGGCAGAGTTCATCTGGTGCGTCGCGACATCAGACACTAGTGAGACATACGCCGGGACATCGTGGCTTCCAGAGGGGATCCACGTTCACTACACCTCGACGACCACTACCTCAGTAGCAGACACCTTATCGAGGACCACAGCACCAGCAGTAGCGTCGCCCGCAGAAGTAGCAGTTTAGGCCTATTCAGCAGAACAGACCAGGGTTTCAGGCTGGTGGGCAGTCATCTTCTACTTTGGGTACCAGGACTACTGGGCCGAAGAAGGGGTGTTGGACGTGTGGGGAGCCACACTACCAACGCGACTGTCCTGTGGAGAGGACCAGGACGTCCGGATTAGCCGGACCCGCTACCGTGGGAGATATGGGCAAGGCCCATCGGATACATGCAGCGGTGAATAACCGCCAGGAAGAGCACCAGTCGACTGTGCTCGAGACGACAGGTACGGTCGCTGACCAGACCCTTAGCATTTTGATAGACCCAGGAGCTACTGAGAGTTTCATTTCTGGTGTAGCGCTAAAAAGGATTAAGGTAAAGGCAGTCGAACAGGATGAGTTTAGCTTCGTGGAGATGGCTTCGGGAGCCAAACAGAAGGTTGGAGGAAAGGTTATGGGCTGTGCCCTTAACCTGGGAGAGTTTGTGACGAGAATCAACTCGTACGTCATGATCTTAGGATCTTATGACGTCGTGATCAGTATGGATTGGTTGGAAACGCATGAGGCGATTCTCAACTGTAAGACGAAATGGTTGAGCTTGGTTGACGACAAAGGACAAAGACGTGTGATTGTAGGAAGGAACCAGGGAGTTTCCCTATGGTTCATCTCTTCCTTACAATTACGGAAGAGTATGCGCAAGGGGTGCAAACTTTATGCAATCCTCGTCCTAAACGAAAAGGGAGTGGAAGAAGGTCTAGAACACCTTCCGGTGGTGAAGGAGTTTGCGAACGTATTTCCAGAGGAGTTGCCTGGGATGCCGCCGGAAAGGGAACTGGTGTTTACCATAGAACTGAAACCGAGAACCGAACCGATAGCAAGAACGCCTTATCGGATGTCGACCCCGGAGTTGCAAGAGTTGAAAATGCAACTGAAGGAGTTGTTGGACCTGGGACTGATACGTCCTAGTGTGTCACCATGGGGTGCACTAGTTATTTTCATACGAAAGAAGGATGGATCGCGGAGGCTTTGCATTGACTACCGTCAACTGAACAAGGCTACGATCAAGAATCAATATCCCTTACCAAGAATTGATGATCTGTTCGATCAGATAAAGGGTGCGACGGTGTTCTCCAATATCGATTTGTGATCTGGGTATCACCAGTTACGGATCAAGGAGGATGACATCCCTAAGACCGCGTTTAAGACGAGATTTGGAAATTACGAGTTTACTGTATTGCCATTTGGACTGACAAATGCCCCAGGGGTATTGATGAGTTTGATGAACGGGGTGTTCCGCAAGTACGTGGACAAGTTCATCCAAGTATTCATTGACGATATTTTTATCTACTCTCGGACGACGGAGGAGCATGATGAGCACTTGCGCTTGGTACTACAATGTTTACGAGAACACAAATTGTATGGGAAGTTGTTCAAATGCTCTTTTTATCAATCGAGAATTCACTACTTAGGGCATGTCATCTCCGACGAAGGTATCGCCGTGGATCCCGCCAAGGTTGAGGCTATTATGGAATGGCCTGCATCGACGAATGTCAGAGAAGTGGGTAGTTTTATGGGATTAGCGGGATACTATCGACGGTTTGTCGAGGGTTTTTCGAAGATAGAAAATCCGATCACGTAATTGCATAATAAAAACAAGAAGTTTGTTTGGACAGAGAAATGCGCGGAAGCATTTCGGAGGCTTAAAGAGTTGTTGACAAATGCGCCGATACTAAAGGTCCCTGACATGGACGCAAACTTCTTGGTATGCACTGACGCATCCAAGGAAGGTTTAGGCAGAGTCTTGATGCAGGACGGATGAGTGATTGCCTACATTTCAAGAAAACTGAGAAGGCATGAGGAGAATTACGCGACGCACGATTTGGAGTTATTAGCCATCGTTTATGCCTTGAAGGTTTGGAGACACTACCTTATTGGACAAAAATTTGAATTAAAGATTGATCATTGTAGACTACAACACATTTTTACGCAAAGCGACCTGAACGCGCGACAACGGCGTTGGTCGGAATAGCTTAGCGAATACGACTTCGAGATTACTTACATAAAGGGAATAGTGAACCGAGTGGCTGATGCTTTGAGTCGGAGGCCACGCATCTTTTCGTTGTTACCTCTTCAGACGAATCTACGTGAGAAGATTCTCACTTTACAGCGTGATGATGACTAGTACAAAGAAGTCAAGGAATTTATCAGACAAAACACGATGATGGTACCATGATATGAGGCATATTCATTTGATGGCGACGGTTTATTGAGGTTTAGAAGTCGGATTTACGTACCGCCAAACGACGAGTTGAGGATGTTGATCCTGAGAGAGGCTCATAGAGAAGTTTACATGGCTCACCCGGGAGTTACGAAGATGAGGGAAGACCTCAAACCATTATTCTTTTGGAAAGGAATGAAGTCCGACATAGTCAACTTTGTGGCTAGATGTCTAGAGTGTCAGCAGGTAAAGGCTGAACATAGACACCCGACAGGTTTACTTCAACCAGATGCCATTCCGGAATCGAAATGGGAAGTTATTTCGATGGATTTTATTGTTGGATTGCCACTGACGGCAAGGAGACACGACTCGATTTTTGTAGTAGTAGTCAACCTGACGAAGAGTGCTCACTTTATTCCTGTGCGTATGACGTATCAGGCGCCTGACATAGCGAGAGTTTTCATCAGTGACATTGTGTGGCTGCATGGCGTGCCTAAAAAGATTATATCCGATCGAGGATCGGTGTTTACTGGATGATTTTGGACGAGTTTCCAAGAGGCCCTGGGAACCCAACTTAACTTTAGTACTGCGTATCACCCAGAGACGGACGGACAGACAGAACGTACGAACCAAACCTTGGAAGACATGTTGCGCATGTATGTGATGGACCAACAAAAGCGTTGGGAGGAATTCTTGCCTCTAGTAGAGTTTGCTTACAACAATAGTTACCAGAGCACCATTAAGATGGCACCTTTTGAGTTTCTTTATGGGCGACCGTGTCGGACACCCTTGAGTTGGGATCAGCTTGAGGATAGGGTCCTGGTGGGACCATAATCGATCCAAGAAATGGAAGAGAAGATGCAAACCATCAGACAAAGGATTAAAGAAGCGCAGGATCGACAGAAGAGTTATGCCAATGCGCACCGAGTCGACTGTAGTTACGAGGTCGGCGATCGAGTCTTCTTGCAAGTTAAACCGCATAAGAGTTCGATCAAGTTTGGAAAGGGAGCTAAACTCTCTCCTAGGTTCGTGGGACCCTTCGAGATTGTGGAGAGAAAGGGGTCCGTGGCCTATCGACTAGCCTTGCCTGATTCTTTTAGGCGTATGCACGATGTTTTTCATGTATATGTTTTGTGACATTATATTAGTGATCCTACACATGTGATTGACCTAAGTTCCTTACAGGTATCGGACGAGGGAGCGCTCATGGCTGAGCCGGTCCGCATCTTAGATCATCGTGTTCGACAGTTACGACGTCGAACGGTAGATCAGGTCAAGGTCCAGTGGGACAGTTATAGTCCACACTCGGCGACCTTGGAGGACGCAGATGATATGCATCAGCAATTTGCATTTTTGTTTGATAGATAGACTTATGATACTGTGATACTTTATTTCTGCATTTATACTGAGAATCTTCGGGACGAAGTTTAGACCAAGAGGGGGTGTATGTAACATCCCGCTCTGGCTCACTGAGAACACTTATTATGTGAGGACACTTGCTCGCAAGTGATCTGGACTTTTATGATGTTAGACCATTTATACTTGATTATGATACGATTGACAGATGACATGATGTGTTACTATTTGATGTAGACAGGTGCTATTGACTCAGTTTTATTGAGTGTGCAGGGTTTTGACCTTGAGGATGCAGAGGCATCGGTAGAACCCCCTTGGACTCTGGACTGAGTCAGGGAGTGTGATTTTGGGTGATATGTTTACTACGATGTTTCATTCGATTTGATGTTTTGTTGTTGAAATTTTTGACATGGTTGTTGATGATGTAGGCTGACGATAGCTTGCCGACCAGACTCACATATGGAGTAAAGGGGCCACACACGATTTGCAGAGAGGTTGAGGGAGAGGGGTAGACAGGAGCCCTACCACCGCCTGCTAGCACTCCCGTCGTGGCTCGAACTGTAGGTTAACGATTACCTATTTTGAGAGGATCCACGATGCCGTGAGGGTAGACTGCGGAAGTCCCTCACGATGATTCTAAGGGGCGCGCAATAAGGCGGGGGCCTTATTCCTTAGAACCCTTGGTCTCCTACAAGTTCACCTGGCGGAGTGTTGACTCCAGGGGTTATAGAGGTCTACCAATCAGTCCAGTTGGTGAGTGGCACCCTTGGAGCACATGGTGCATCCTGAAGGGCACGTCGCACAAAAGAAACTCAGTTGGCGAGTGTCACCCTTGGAGCACATGGTGCATCCTGAAGGGCATGTCGCCCAAAATAAATTCAAGAGGCGAGTGGCACCCTTGGAGCACGTGGTGCCTCTTGAAGGGCACGTCGCAATAATGTGGTTGAAGGAGTCAGCCTAATTATCCCTAAGTCATCAGCACCTGAATAAAACCTTAAGCATTTCCCCTAACCAATCGTCGCCTAGCTCAGATTCTACGCCCTAAGCCTAAGACTTTTCTAGGAAAAATAAAAAAATAAAAAAATTTAGTGTGACCTTAACAAAAAAAACATGGCCTTAGCATAAAAAAAAAAATTCACACAACAACCGACTTAAGTACTGGTTGGGTCTTCATAAAACTCTTGGGGTAACTAGAGAGAGTAAGGATCTAAATAAACTCAGGGTTTTAAAAAAAAAAGGGGGAAACTTTTGTCTTTAACTTTTCTTTTTCTAGGTAATGAAATTCAAAACATTTTTTTTTACCATATTTAATATAAAATACAAAAAGCCATGTCCACCACTTAAATGATGAAATATAAAAATATGACCACCACTAAACTGAAGATTTATTTTTGTGATTATAAAATACAAAGGTAAACCACAACCCACTAAAAAATGAGAAACTTCATTAATATAGTTAATTTGAAGGCTATTAAGTAAATAAAAACATATACATATAATAAATGAAAAGATTTATTTAGGGCATTACCTTTTAGGTTTTTTTATAAAAAAAGGGGGGAAATGAGCTTTAAGAAAAAGAAAATAAATTATGGAAAAGGTAGGGATGCGTGACACTTGAAAAATAGGGGAATTTTTAGGGTTTGATTAAAAAAACTTAAAAGAAATGGATTTAGGGTTTTTGAGGAAAAACCTAATGGAATTAGGTCAAAAAGGAAGATAAAAGATAGGAGAGGGGGAGAAAGGGGGACCTTTTTTTCATCTATTGGTATTGTTATGCTGCCAGAGAAGAGACTAGACTGATTTCTTGTAGGAGTTGGGGATTCTCAGCTGACTTGAGTGGTAGCTCAGCCTTGGAGACAAGATGAGAAGCTAGGTTGTTGTATGGATTGTGTGTGGCCCCTTTGCGGCTCGGGGGGCTGAGGGGGAAGGAGAGCACCCCTAGCGTTTGGCTGGGAGGTATCGGTGACTTCCTTGCGATCGGTAAGCGGGAGCATCCAGGAGGCCGCGTACAAACTTTCGGAGGAGGCGAACAGGCACAGGTATGCATAATGTTTCCCTTCTCATTTTGGATGGCGTAAAAATTTCATCCTATGACTATGTAAATCTAAATAAACTCTACAATGGGTGTGTTTTTCTTGCGATAAATAATTATTGTGCAAATCTAGATAACTCCGTGAAATGGGTGCATTATTCTGTTGTAGAAAGTGTTACTGTGTAAATCTAATAAACTCTACAATGGGTGTGTTTTTCTTGCGGTAAATGGTTACTGTGAAATACGTAGGTTCATTGGTTATAGCGTTAATCTTGGTTATAAACTGTAGTTCAATGGTTACCGTGCAATAGGTAGTTCAATGGTTATAGTATGAAATGGGTTTATAAACTGGGTAGTATGTTGATTATTGACTGCTCCGCACTGAGAAATTTTTAAAATCATTGCTCTGGACTGCGTAAGTTTATTTATGGCTCTGGACGGTGTAAAACTTTAAGTTATGGTTCGAGACTGTGCAAAAGTTTATTTACTGTTTGTTCTGGAATTTTACCTGACTGCGGCGACTGAACCTTAACATGGGATTGAGGTTGGGATTCGATCATGGGATCCGTGTAGGGATCTTCCCTTCGTTAGAGTTTCTGAAGCCGTTCTTATTTGGGGACCAGAATCCATGCTGTAACAGCGAGCGGGGGAGGGTTTTATTTTCCTGTTGTACCATTGTGGCATTCGCCTTTGTTAGCTGCCCAAGTTAAGTCGCAGCCTGTGTATTATGTTATGACTGGGAGTCTCCTTTGTGCCCTGGATTATTATTTAGATCCCTTGCTTTCTCGAAATTTGCCAAGATCCATTCGGTTGGGCTATGCGTTTTCGGTGCATTCAAAGTTATCAGTTAACTGTGCTTACGCCCTTTATTCAATGCATTCCCGTTTAAGTTCTTTAGGAATTTATCATGCTTCGTATACATGTTAATTTGGTGCAGTGAGGATTATAATCGTGAGTCGGCGCAGTTATTTTAGCACGTTGACCTGTTATGCTACTGTGTGCATATTTAATATAAAACAGTGCACACCGATTGTATACTTGTTCATGTTTATGGGCACTAGATTTTAGACTATAGTCTAGGCCTTTTTCATTAATGCATGCAGGGTTATAATTAAGTGTAATTCTAGTTGGGGTATTGGGGTTCTTAACACGGGTGTGCCTTTAATAAACGTTTATTCCTTTATTTCCCTTCCTTTAAAATTTTTTTGGTTATATATAAGAAAGTTGTACCCAGTTCTTTTAATTTTAGTGTAGCGAGAATTGGAAGCTGCCATTCTACGTCTTGGGCATTCCTTCCCAAAACTCTCAGCATTTCCTTAGCAAACCATATCCCTCTTAAAACCGGTGTTGGGCCATCTGTCCCCTCCGAACTCCCTGGGTTTTACCTCCTCTCGGGCAATTCCTCATTGCTCTTCATCGACTCCATCGCCCAGGCTACCTGCGAGGAATAGTTGTTAACCCAACTTGGGATTCCCGTCACTCCGGGTAAGCTGCCAGGGAGTCGGTGAAATTAATTTGCCAGAGAGAATTGTTTCTATCAGTTAAAGGTAATCCGGTCAGTGAGAGTTATTTCCGTTGGTTTATCTCAGCGTTGTATATTTGAGGCATGGTCTAACTTGTCTTCCAGCTCCACATGCAATCCTTAAACTCAAAATGTCAATATGTGAAGATAGTGTTTCCTTACAGCGCTGTCACCTTAATTTAATTTAGCTGGGCACGTCTGTGATCAATACAGCGTGGTTAGGTTAGTTAAACCAGCTGGGGCATATGGTTAGTGTATGGCCTTGTAATATGAAGGTGAAATATTGATACTCTACAAATAAATGGTGGATGTGACGGTTAGGGTTCTCATTGTAATAATACTGCAATATAAAATGGATATGCCAAGTCATTTATTGCGTTTGTATATTTAAATTCTATTATGAATTTAGTCGGAAAAATTAGTTGACATCGTTTATGGTAGGGATATCATTATCATTTTATTTGGGAATTAGTTAGTGAATCCGCAAGGGCATTATTGCAAATGTATATTTAATTTGATTCTGCTCCAATTCCACACAGTTAATCTCCACCGAATTATTCTCCATGTTTTTAAATTAATATTTGTTTAATTTTCAATGATTATACCAGTTATCGGCAATGTTAATATTAGGCATTATTTTTAATACTTGTTATATGCTTACATGTTAATATTGTTTAAATTGAATGCAATTGACAATACTTTTTTAAATATTAATATTGATATTGCTTTAAGTGCAATATTAATATTCGCTGAATTATTCTCCGTGTTTTCAAATTAATATTTGTTTAATTTTCAATAATTATACCAGTTATTGGCAATGTTAATATTAGGCATTATTTTAATACTTGTTATATGCTTACATGTTAATATTGTTTAAATTGAATGCAATTGACAATGCTTGTTTAAATATTTATATTGATATTTCTTTAAGTGCAATATTAATATTGGCTAAATTATTCTCCGTGTTTTTAAATTAATATTTGTTTAATTTTCAATGATTATACTTGTTATTGGCAATGTTAATATGAGGCATTATTTTAATACTTGTTATATGCTTAGATGTTAATATTGTTTAAATTGAATGCAATTGACAATACTTGTTTAAATATTAATATTGATATTGTTTTAAGTGTAATATTAATATTGGCTTAATGGCGATGGTAATACTTGTTAAATTTGCAATAATAATAGTTGTTCCAATTTGCAATGTTAATGATGACGGTAGAATCGCAATGTCAATTTTGGATTAATTGAAATGTTCATGATGATGTTTAATTTGCAAGGTTATTATTCGTTTAATTTGAAATGTTAAGGATAAGGTCTAAATTGCAATGCAATGTTGGTTAGGTTATTCCAATATATGGTAACAAATTGGAAGGAAAGGCAAGATAATATGGAGAATGTAAAAGTTCGCAGGTTTACCATTACGGTATGATATCGTGCTCGCTTATGGCGATTAACAGAAAAATGAAATGCGCTTGTGCTTATTGCTTGTCCCTGATCTAGTGCTTGATGACCTTATAACTAAATAATGGGGGTTGAGATTACTGGTTTTTACCTTAGGATAAATTCGTCATCGGTTAACGATAATTAAGGGAACAACTGATCTTGATTGATGTCTTCGGGTCTCAATAGTGGTTGGTCGATATTAGAGTCCTCCTGACTTGCGTCTCCCGTAGAGGTCATGATTGTCCCTGATTTTGTAGTACTTGGTGGTATTGCATTGCGTGGTCTACTTGTGTCGGGAGGGATGTAGACACCATCAATAGCCTTAGTATTTATGTCTGTGTGTTTCCCTGCGTCAAGAATCCAATGCCGTATCAAGAGTCTCGGGCCCTTTAAAGGCAGGGTTTCCACTCTTGCGACACACCTTAGGGGATTACTAGTTTCTGCCTGAGCAGTCGGCCAGGAGCTTATCTGACCTCCTCTCTCTCCGGAGCAAAGGACTAAGATTAAACGCCCTGCTTTCCTGTGCATAAATAGTAAACTACTACCATGGATTCTACCTTTTGTGTTCGTTCGGTACCTAACCCAGTATGTCGTTAGATGTTTGCATTGTGTGCCTTATGTCCTCGGTCGTCATTATTGCAGTTGCCTGTAGTGCGCCTGTTGTCTTGGGTCATTCATTGCTTGCAGCTCTAGTTGTGCATCTTGTCTTCTTGTTGCGATCATCGTGGTTGCATCTGGTTAGTCATCGGGTGGCGATGTACAGTCAAGTGAGTCGGTTACTTCTACATGCGCACACACAATTTAAAAAAAAATAAAATCTTGCACTAGTTACTAGAGTTGGGTCGTCGTAACGAGGAGGCTGTTACATATGGTATCAGAGCTAGGTTTGACCCGTGACTTGGGGTTCGCTATAGCTTTCGTTGACATGAGTTGGTTTTATTATACTATTGTTGATCGAGTTGATTGTGTGCATGCAGGTAATCATGGTTAGAGGACGCCGTGAAGGCAGACGACGGGGTTCTAGGGGAGGAGGCATGACGCCTCCGACAGCATCCACGCCTGAGGGGTCTAACCCCCAGGGAGGCGAGAAGGTTCTCGGACAGGAGAAGATAGCAGTTGGTGATGTTATTGGGATGATGAGATCCTTTCAGTTCATGTCCGAGGCTCTGATCAGCCGCTTGGACAGAGATGAGGCCAGGGCACCGGCACCCCCTGAGGTTCTGCCGCGCGCACCGGCCATTACAGGTAGCATTCACCGTGAACTCGAGAAGGTAAAATTTCCCGAGTTCTTTGGTGCGCCGGACGGCGCAGCCGATGAGGCATGGTTGGAGAACATGGCGATGTGCTTCGCACTTCGTGAATATACCTCCAACATGAAGGTCTGCATGGCGGTCTTTCAACTGAAGGGAAGTGCTCTTCTATGGTGGAAGACGCTCCTGCCGCAGCTGAACATGGTCATGGAAGACGTGTCATGGGAACTGTTCGAGGAACGGTTCCGAGAGAGGTACCTTTCTGAGGAATTCATTGAGTGTCAGCTCAATGAGTTCAACGCGTTACGACAGGGAGGTCGTACGGTGCCCGAGTACGAGGCAAGTTTTATGGAGCTGCTCCGGTATGCTCCACACCTTAACAAAGAGAAGCTCAAGGTCAACAGGTTCGTGTTTGGCCTTCACGACAGTCTGCGTGCAAAGGTTAGGATCTTGATGCCTCAAACCTTGCACGACGTTGTCCAAAAGGGCCTCATAGCTGAGGAGGAGCTTATCAGTGGGGGTCAGACCAGGACTTTAGCGAGACCCGTAGGGCAGAGTTCATCTGTTGTGCCGCGGCATCAGACACTAGTGAGACATACGCCGGGACATCGTGGCTTCTAGAGGGGATCCACATTCACTACACCTCGACGACCACCGCCTCAGCAGCGGACACCTTGTTGAGGACCACAACACCAGCAGCAGCGTCGCCCGCAGCACCAACAATTTAGGCCTATTCAGCAGAATAGACCAGTGTTTTAGGCCGATGGGCAGTCATCTTCTACTTCGGGTACCGGGACTACTGGGCTGAAGAAGGGGTGTTGGACGTGTGGGGAGTCACACTACCAGCGTGACTGTCCTGTGGAGAGGACCAGGACGTCCGGATCAGCCAGACCCACTACCGTGGGAGATATGGGCAAGGCCCATCGGATACATGCAGTGGTGAATAACCGCCAGGCAGAGCACCAGTCGACTGTGCTCGAGACGACAGGTACGGTCGCTGACAAGACCCTTAGCATTTTGATAGACCCAGGAGCTACTGAGAGTTTCATTTCTGTTGCAGCGCTAAAAAGGATTAAGGTAAAGGCAGTCAAACAGGATGAGTTTGGCTTCATGGAGATGGCTTCGGGAGCCAAACAGAAGGTTGGAGGAAAGGTTATGGGCTGTGCCCTTAACCTGGGAGAGTTTGTGACGAGAATCAACTTGTACGTCATGATCTTAGGATCTTATGACGTCGTGATCGGTATGGATTGGTTGGAAACGCATGAGGCGATTCTCAACTGTAAGACGAAACAGTTGAACTTGGTTGACGACAAAGGACAAAGAAATGTGATTGTAGGAAGGAACCAGTGAGTTTCCCTGCAGTTCGTCTCTTCCTTACAATTACGGAAGAGTATGAGCAAGCGGTGCAAGCTTTATGCAATCCTCGTGCTAAACGAAAAGGGAGTGGCGGAAGGTCTAGAACACCTTCTGGTGGTGAAGGAGTTTTCGGACGTATTTCCAGAGGAGTTGCCTGGGATGCCGCCAGAAAGGGAACTGGAGTTTACCATAGACCTGAAACCGGGAACCGAACCGATAGCAAGAACGCCTTATCAGATGTCAACCCCGGAGTTGCAAGAGTTGAAAATGAAACTGAAGGAGTTATTGGACCTGGGACTGATACGTCCTAGTGTGTCACCATGGGGTGCACCAGTTATTTTCATACGAAAGAAGGACGGATCGTGGAGGCTTTGCATTGACTACCGTCAACTGAACAAGGCTACGATCAAGAATCAATATCCCTTACCAAGAATTGATGATCTGTTCGATCAGATGAAGGGTGCGACGGTGTTCTCCAAGATCGATTTGTGATCCGGGTATCACCAGTTACAGATCAAGGAGGATGACATCCCTAAGACCGCCTTTAGGACGAGATTTGGACATTACGAGTTTACTGTATTTCCATTTGGACTGACAAACACCCCAGGGGTATTCATGAGTTTGATGAATGGGGTGTTCCGCGAGTACTTGGACAAGTTCATCCAAGTATTCATTGATGATATTTTGATCTACTCTCGGATGACGGAGGAGCATGACGAGCACTTACGCTTGGTACTACAATGTTTACGAGAACACAAATTGTATGGGAAGTTTTCCAAATTCTCTTTTTATCAATCGAGAATTCACTACTTAGGGCATGTCATCTCCGACGAAGGTATCTTCGTGGATCCCGCCAAGGTTGAGGCTATTATGGAATGGCCTGCATCGACGAATGTCACAAAAGTGCGTAGTTTTATGGGATTAGCGGGATACTATCGACGGTTTGTCGAGGGTTTTTCGAAGATAGCAAATCCGATCATGGAATTACAGAAGAAAAAGAAGAAGTTTGTTTGGACAGAGAAATGCACGGAAGAATTTCAGAGGCTTAAAGAGTTGTTGACAACCGTGCCGATACTAAAGGTCCCTGACATGGACGCAGACTTCTTGGTATGCACTGACGCATCCAAGGAAGGTTTAGGTGGAGTCTTGATGCAGGACGGACGAGTGATTGCCTACATTTCAAGAAAACTAAGAAGGCATGAGGAGAACTACGCGACGCACGATTTGGAGTTATTAGCCATCGTTTATGCCTTGAAGGTTTGGAGACACTACCTTATTGGACGAAAATTTGAATTAAAGACTGATCATTGTGGACTACAACACATTTTTACGCAAAGCGACTTGAACGTGCGACAACGACGTTGGTCGGAATTTCTTAGCGAGTACGACTTCGAGATTACTTACATAAAGGGAACAGTGAACCGAGTGGATGATGCTTTGAGTCGGAGGCCACGCATCTTTTCGGTGTTACCTCTTTAGACGGATCTACGTGAGAAGATTCTCACTTTACAGCGTGACGATGACTGGTACAAAGAAGTCAAGGAATTTATCAGACAAAACACGATGATGGTACCATGATATGAGGGATATTCATTTGATGGCGACGGTTTATTTAGGTTTAGAAGTCGGATTTACGTACCGCCAAAGGACGAGTTGAGGATGTTGATCCTGAGCGAGGCTCATAGAGCAGTTTACATGGCTCACCCGGGAGTTACGAAGATGAGGGCAGACCTCAAACCATTATTCTTTTGGAAAGGAATGAAGGCCGACATAGTCAACTTTGT
>ML791993.1:914954-926719 GCA_009831015.1 Picea engelmannii | reverse complement strand
TTATTATTCGTTTAATTTGAAATGTTAAGGATAAGGTCTAAATTGCAATGCAATGTTGGTTAGGTTATTCCAATATATGGTAACAAATTGGAAGGAAAGGCAAGATAATATGGAGAATGTAAAAGTTCGCAGGTTTACCATTATGGTATGATATCGTGCTCGCTTATGGCGATTAACAGAAAAATGCAATGCGCTTGTGCTTATTGCTTGTCCTCGATCTAGTGCCTGATGACCTTATAACTAAATAATGGGGGTTGAGATTACTGGTTTTTACCTTAAGATAAAGTCGTCGTCGGTTAACGATAATTAAGGAAACAACTGATCTTGATTGATGTCTTCGGGTCTCAATAGTGGTTGGTCGATATTAGAGTCCTCCTGACTTGCGTCTCCCATAGAGGTCATGATTGTCCCTGATTTTGTAGTACTTGGTGGTATTGCATTGCGTGGTCTGCTTGTGTCGGGAGGGATGTAGACACCATCAGTAGCCTTAGTATTTATGTCTGTGTGTTTCCCTGCGTCAAGAATCCAGTGTCGTATCAAGAGTCTCGGGCCCTTTAAAGGAAGGGTTTTCACTCTTGCGACACACCTTAGGGGATTACTAGTTTATGCCTGAGCAGTCAGCCAGGAGCTTATCTGACCTCCTCTCTCTCCAGAGCAAAGGACTAAGATTAAACGCCCTACTTTCCTGTGCAGAAATAGTAAACTACTACCATGGATTCTACCTTTTGTGTTCGTTCGGTACCTAACCCAGTATGTCGTTAGATGTTGGCATTGTGTGCCTTATGTCCTCGGTCGTCATTATTGCAGTTGCCTGTAGTGTGCCTGTTGTCTTGGGTCGTTCATTGCTTGCAGCTCTTGTTGTGTGTCTTGTCTTCTTGTTGCGATCATCGTGGTTGCATCTGGTTAGTCATCGGGTGGCGACGTAGAGTCAAGTGAGTCGGTTACTTCTACACGTGCACACACACTTTAAAAAAAAAAAAAATTTGCACTAGTTACTAGAGTTGGGTCGTCGTAACGAGGAGGTTGTTACATATGGTATCAGAGCTAGGTTCAACCCGCGACTTGGGGTTCGCTACAGCTTTCATTGACATGATTTGGTTTCATTATACTATTGTCGATCGAGTTGATTGTGTGCATGCAGGTAATCATGGTTAGAGGACACCGCGGAGGCAGATGACGGGGTGCTAGGGGAGGAGGCATGACACCTCCGGCAGCATCCACGCCTGAGGGGTCTAACCCCCAGGAAGGCGAGAAGGTTCTCGAACAGGAGAAGATAGCAGTTGGTGATGTTATTGGGATGATGAGATCCTTTCAGTGCATGTCCGAGGCTCTGATCAGCCGCTTGGACAGAGATGAAGCCAGGGCGCCGGCACCCCCTGAGGTTCTACTACACGCACCGACCGTTACAGGTAGCATTCACCGTGAACTCGACACGGTAAAATTTCCCGAGTTCTTTGGTGCCCCGGATGACACAGCCGCCGAGACATGGTTGGAGAACATGGCGATGTGCTTCGTACTTCGCGAATATACCTCCAACATGAAGGTCCGCATGGCGGTCTTTCAACTGAAGGGGATCACTCTTCTATGGTGGAAGACGCTCCTGCCACAGCTGAACATGGCCGTGGAAGACGTTTCATGGGAACTGTTCGAGGAACGGTTCCGAGAGAGGTACCTTTCTGAGGAATTCATTGAGCGTCAACTCAACGAGTTCAATGCGTTACGACAGGGAGGTCGTACGGTGCCCGAGTATGAGGCACGTTTCATGGAGCTGCTCCGGTATGCTCTGCACCTTAACACAGAGAAGCTCAAGGTCAACAGGTTTGTGTTTGGCCTTAACGACAGTCTACATGCAAAGGTTAGGATCTTGATGCCTCAAACCTTGCACGACGTTGTCCAAAAGTCCCTCATAGCTAAGGAGGAGCTTATCAGTGGGGGTCAGACCAGGACTTCAGCGAGACCCTCAGGGCAGAGTTCATCTGGTGCGCTGCGGCATCAGACACTAGTGAGACATACGCCGGGACATCGTGGCTTCCAGAGGGGATCCACGTTCACTACACCTCGATGACCACCGCCTCAGTAGCGAACACCTTATCGAGGACCACAGCACCAGCAACAACGTCGCCCGCAGAAGTAGCAGTTTAGGCCTGTTCAGCAGAACAGACCAGGGTTTCAGGCTGGTGGGCAGTCATCTTCTACTTTGGGTACCAGGACTACTGGGCCGAAGAAGGGGTGTTGGACGTGTGGGGAGCCACACTACCAGCACGACTGTCCTGTGGAGAGGACCAGGACGTTCGGATCAGCCGGACCCGCTACCGTGGGAGATATGGGCAAGGCCCATCGGATACATGCAGCGGTGAATAACCGCCAGGAAGAGCACCAGTCGACTGTGCTCGAGACGACAGGTACGGTCGCTGACCAGACCCTTAGCATTTTGATAGACCCAGGAGCTACTGAGAGTTTCATTTCTGTTGCAGCGCTAAAAAGGATTAAGGTAAAGGCAGTCGAACAGGATGAGTTTAGCTTCGTGGAGATGGCTTCGGGAGCCAAACAGAAGGTTGGAGGAAAGGTTATGGGTTGTGCCCTTAATCTGGGAGAGTTTGTGATGAGAATCAACTTGTACATCACAATCTTAGGATATTATGACGTCGTGATCGGTATGGATTGGTTGGAAACGTATGAGGCGATTCTCAACTGTAAGACGAAACGGTTGAACTTGGTCGACAACAAAGGACAAAGACGTGTGATTGTAGGAAGGAACCAGGGAGTTTCCCTGTGGTTCGTCTCTTCCTTACAATTATGGAAGAGTATGCGCAAGGGGTGCAAACTTTATGCAATCCTCGCGCTAAACGAAAAGGGAGTGGCGGAAGGTCTAGAACACCTTCCGGTGGTGAAAGAGTTTGCGGACGTATTTCCAGAGGAGTTGCCTGGGATGCCGTCGGAAAGGGAACTGGAGTTTACCATAGACCTGAAACCGGGAACCGAACCGATAGCAAGAACGCCGTATCGGATGTCGACCCCGGAGTTACAAGAGTTGAAAATGCAACTGAAGGAGTTGTTGGACCTGGGACTGATACGTCCTAGTGTGTCACCATGGGGTGCACCAGTTATTTTCATACGAAAGAAGGACAGATCGTGGAGGCTTCGCATTGACTACCGTCAACTGACCAAGGCTACTATCAAGAATCAGTATCCCTTACCAAGAATTGATGATCTATTCGATCAGATGAAGGGTGCGACGGTGTTCTCCAAGATCGATTTGTGATCCGGGTATCACCAGTTACGAATCAAGGAGGATGACATCCCTAAGACCACCTTTAAGACGAGATTTGGACATTATGAGTTTACTGTATTGCCATTTGGACTGACAAACTCCCCAGGGGTATTCATGAGTTTGATGAATGGGGTGTTCCGCAAGTACTTGGACAAGTTCGTCCAAGTATTCATTGACTATATTTTGATCTACTCTCAATGACGGAGGAGCATGACGAGCACTTGCGCTTGGTACTACAATGTTTACGAGAACACAAATTGTATGGGAAGTTGTCCAAATGCTCTTTTTATCAATCGAGAATTCACTACTTAGGGCATGTCATCTCCGGCGAAGGTATCGCCGTGGATCCCGGCAAGGTTGAGGCTATTATGGAATGGCCTACACCGACGAATGTCACAGAAGTGCGTAGTTTTATGGGATTAGCGGGATCCTATCGACGGTTTGTCGAGGGTTTTTCGAAGATAGAAAATCCGATCACGGAATTGCAGAAGAAAAACAAGAAGTTTGTTTGGACAGAGAAATGCGCGAAAGCATTTCGGAGGCTTAAAGAGTTGTTTACAACCGCGCCGATACTAAAGGTCCCTGACATGGACGCAGACTTTTTGCTATGCAATGACACATCCAAGGAAGGTTTAGGCGGAGTCTTGATGCAGGATGGACGAGTGATTGCCTACATTTCAATAAAACTAAGAAGGCATGAGGAGAATTACGCAACACACGATTTGGAGTTATTAGCCATCGTTTATGCCTTGAAGGTTTGGAGACACTACCTTATTGGATGAAAATTTGAATTAAAGACTGATCATTGTGGACTACAACACATTTTTACGCAAAGCGACCTGAACGCGCGACAACGACGTTGGTCGGAATTGCTTAGCGAGTACGACTTCGAGATTACTTACATAAAGGGAACAGTGAACCGAGTCGCTGATGCTTTGAGTCGGAGGCCACGCATCTTTTCGGTGTTACCTCTTTAGACGGATCTACGTGAGAAGATTCTCACTTTACAACGTGATGATGACTGGTACAAAGAAGTCAAGGAATTTATCGGACAAAACACGATGATGGTACCACGATATGAGGGATATTCATTTGATGGCGATGGTTTATTGAGGTTTAGAAGTCGGATTTACGTACCTCCAAATGATGAGTTGAGGATGTTGATCCTGAGCGAGGCTCATAGAGTAGTTTACATGGCTCACCCGGGAGTTACGAAGATGAGGGCAGACCTAAAACCATTATTCTTTTGGAAAGGAATGAAGGCCGACATAGTCAACTTTGTGGCTAGATGTCTAGAGTATCAGCAGGTAAAGGCTGAACATAGACACCCGTCAGGTTTACTTCAACCACATGCCATTTTGGAATCGAAATGGGAAGTTATTTCGATGGATTTTATTGTTGGATTTCCACTGACGGCAAGGAGACATGACTCAATTTTTGTAGGAGTAGACACTCTGATGAAGAGTGCTCACTTTATTCCTGTGTGTACGACATATCAGGCGCCTGACATAGCGAGAGTTTTCATCAGTGAGATTGTCAGGCTGCATGGTGTGCCTAAAAAGATTATATCTGATCGAGGATCGGTGTTTACTGGACGATTTTGGATGAGTTTCCAAGAGGCCCTGGGAACCCAACTTAACTTTAGTACTGCGTATCACCCAGAGATGAACGAACAGACAGAATTTACAAACCAAACCTTGGAAGACATGTTGCGCATGTACGTGATGGACCAACAAAAGCGTTGGGAGGAATTCTTGCATGTAGTAGAGTTTGCTTACAACAACAGTTACCAGAGCACCATTAAGATGGCACCTTTTGAGTTTCTTTATGGGGGACCGTGTCAGACGCCCTTGAGTTGGGATCGGCTTGAGGATAGGGACCTGGTGGGACCAGAAGCGATCCAAGAAATGGAAGAGCAGATGAAAACCATCAGACAAAGGATTAAAGAAGCGCAGGATCGACAGAAGATTTATGTCGATGCGCACCGAGTCGACCGTAGTTACGAGGTCGACGATCGAGTCTTCTTGCAAGTTAAACTGCATAAGAGTTCGATCAAGTTTGGAAAGGTAGATAAACTCTCTCCTAGGTTCGTGGGACCCTTCAAGATTGTGGAGAGAAAGGGGCCCGTGCCCTATTGACTAGCTTGGCCTGATTCTTTAAGGCGTATGCACGATGTTTTTCATGTATCTATTTTGCGACATTATATTAGTGATCCTACACATGTGATTGACTTGACTTCCTTGCAGGTATCGGATGAGGGAGCGCTCATGGCTGAGCCGGTCCGCATCTTAGATCATCGCGTTCGACAGTTACGACATCGAACGGTAGATCAGGTCAAGGTCCAGTGGGACAGTTATAGTCCACACTCGGCGTCCTGGGAGGATGCAGATGATATGCGTAAGCAGTTTCCATTTTTGTTTGATAGATAGACTTATGATACTGTGATACTTTATTTCTGCATTTATACTGAGAAACTTCGGGACGAAGTTTAGACCAAGACTGGCGCACTGAGAACACTTATTATTTGAGGACACTTGCTCGCAAGTGATCTGGAATTTTATGATGTTAGACCATTTATACTTGATTATGATGCGATTGACAGATGAAATGATGTGTTACTATTTGATGTAGACAGGTGCTATCGACTCAGTTTTATTGAGTGTGCAGGGTTTTGACCTTGAGGATGCAGAGGCATCGGTAGAACCCCCTTGGACTCCGGACTGAGTCAGGGAGTGTGCTTTTGGGTGATATGTTTACTACGATGTTTCATTCGATTTGATGATTTGTTGTTGACATTTCTGACATGGTTGTTGATGATGTAGGCTGACGATATCTTGTCGACCAGACTCACATATGGAGTAAAGGGGCAACACACAATTTGCAGAGAGGTTGAGGGAGAGGGGTGGACAACAGCCCTGCCACCACCTGCTAGCACTCCTGTCGTGGCTCGAACTGTAGGTTAACGATTACCTAGTTCGAGAGGATCCACGATGTTGTGAGGGAAGACTGCGGCAGTCGCTCACGATGATTCTAAGGGGTGCGCAATAAGGCGGGGGCCTTATTCCTTAGAACCCTTAGTCTCCTACAAGTTCACCTAGCGGAGTGTTGACTCCAGGAGTTATAGAGGTCTACCAATAAGTCCAGTCGGCGAGTGGCACCCTTGGAGCACGTGGTGCATCCTGAAGGGCACGTCGCACAAAAGAAACTCAGTTGGCGAGTGGCACCCTTGGAGCACATGGTGCATCCTGAAGGGCACGTCGCCCAAAATAAATTCAAGAGGCGAGTGGCACCCTTGGAGCACGTGGTGCGTCCTGAAGGGCACGTCGCAATAATGTGGTTGAAGGAGTCAGCCTAATTATCCCTAAGTCATCAACACCTGAATAAAACCTTAAGCATTTCCCCTAACCAATCTTCGCCTAGCTCAGATTCTATGCCCTAAGCCTAAGACTTTTCTAGGGAAAAAAAAAAAAAAAAAAATTTAGTGTGACCTTAACAAAAAAAACATGGCTTTAGCATAAAAAAAAAAAATCACAAAACAACCCACTTAAGTACTGGTTGGGTCTTCATAAAACTCTTGGGGTAATGTTGATGGGCGAAACAGTCCGTCCGTCAACTGGGAGAGTGGAACCGGTCCGGGGTTGTCTGAATAACCCAAGCCATTTGGAATGGACCACCCTGACAAGTTTAACGGCTCCATTGGCCACTCTAAGGTCTTTTAAGAAAACCAAAGAGAAACTAATCTAAACCAACTAATCTAACTAAAACTAATTAAACAAACTAAACTAACTAATACTAATAAAACTAACTAAACCAAGCAAACTAAAACTAAAGAAACTAAACTAATCAAAACAAACTAAACTAACTATTATACAATCTACTAATTACTACTTTAATAACTCAAATCAACTATCTAATTACTAGCTATAATATTACTTATTCACAAATATACACTATGAACCGCCTACAGATTTAATTAAAACCTGCAAAACTTTGTTGATTACCACCCTAAGACAGCAAGATATGTTTTTTGACTTTTTATATTTTATGAAAATGAAATAAAACTAACTGAAATTAAACAATCTAATATAATTTCTAAAATTAAACGATCTAATATAAATCTGATTAAACTTATATTTATATTAAACTACTTAATAAAAACAGTAAACAAAAGACTAATTGACCTGAAAGCGCTCCTAATTTGTCCTGTGTTTGATGACTCTGAAGCTGGTCGGAGGAAGTAAACTCGCACCGAATTGGTTCAATAGCTTCTCGTAAATGATCAGTTGTGCTGCTCTTCGAGTTGGTTTATGGGACAAACAAGACATAAAAATATCATAACCATTATAAGATATACAAATCTCTGCAATAAGGGAAACCTGTTATGCAAAAACTCATATTATATAATTCAATCAATGAAGAAGATAAACCTGTCATTCACAAACTGAACTAACAATTGTTATGTATTTTTATACAATTGGAAGAAACCAGATATGGATTACAGTGATTAAAATTATACCATTTGCACATGATCTAGATAGTTAAAGTAGTCATAAATCATGAACAAAGTGATATACAAAACATGAAACAAAATGTTGATATATTGAGAAGCTAAAGCTGTGACAAAACATCAATTCTGCTCTAGTCTGTATTAGAGCTCCATATCCTTGTTCTCCCATGAATGAGGATGAAAATTATTACAAAAGTCAGAAGTTTATATAAGTCTCTCCACAGGGTAAAACATCCCTGTGGATAATTATCAAACAGTTTTACATAATCAGGGAAAAATCCCAAAATCTACTAAACTAAGTAACTAAAATGCAAGTGAAATCCTTGAGATATCCTCCAACTGCTCATAAACTCAATTGCAATTCGAATTTACCTGCAATAGGACACAAATATCAAATTAGAAAGATATTTCAGTAACAAAATACAAAAAAAATGATCCTACAGACTTAGCTACAGAATCATCTGATTCTGTAGCTAGTCTAAAATAGCACATAGGACCAGATAGCAATCAAATAAAATCTTAAAAGAAATCAAATCCAATTATCTTTTAATAATCATCAAAAACGAATTACTAATGATTCAATTGAAATTATCATTCAAATTAAACAATATCAAAATGAATGCAATCGGAACAGAGTAAAGAATGCTCTGTTTTCAGTTACCATAAAACATGGTCAAATCTTGACAGGCCTGTTTCGTATCAAACGAAATTAAGCAGTGAATCAAATTGTATAAGATACGATGTAATCGTAATCAATACAACCATAATCGAACAGAATCAAAATCATATAAGATATGATATGCCACAACATAATTGTAATCGATACAATTGAACACAAAATAGATTTGTTACAACTGTAACGATATACATAAAGTTCATGTCATTTCAATCAAAAATGGAAAGACAGTTACAATGTGAATGTTTACACAGTCTATAGACAGGATCATATAGTGATCGTAACCATTGACAAGAGTAATAATCATAGACCAAGTAACAATCAGAGCAGATCGTAACTGTGTTAAAAATAGAAACAAGTCTCTATTTTGGGCATGATCATTTACATCCAACAAATCAAATTTGAACAATATATTCTTTGCAATATAAACTGAGCTGAGAACATGGTCAAACCATATCATGCGAATCGAATAGTTGGATACAACAGTTATGACTTACACCTATTCGCAAATTGGTTACACCTTAACAGGATGGTATTTGAATTGTTCATAAGATATAAAATCACAACAGTTAACTATAATTGCCAACCATATCATCTAGAATATCACCAATTCGAATCAAATATTGACTGTGTTTGAAAGTTAAATAACAGAAACAACCTGTGTTTAGACAGAGTATTCAATTGAAACTAAATTAAAACAATCGAATCTATCCTATGATTAATCGAACCAAAACCAAATCCAATCAAAGCTGATTCGGGAATTCGATTAATCAAAACAAACTTATATACAATAATGCATGCTTATTAAACATTTTCAAAGTGACACTATGCACAGAGCTGTGAATTCATCATATAAACAAGTGATAATCATACCAGTATGACCGTTCAAACTATGCCAGCTTTGAGTTTACAACCGCTGTAGCAGACTCCACATTTTTGAACAAAATCGAACCAGTCGTTCGTTGCTTCTTATCAGTGGATGGAATCTTTGCCTTTTGACTGGTGAGCTTTGCAACTTGATCTTCCAGATCATGAATTCTGGATTCCATCATTGGAACATCAATGTAATACCTTTCCAGCCACACGCCACACTGTTCACACGGTGGAGTTGCTAGTTGAGATGGAACAGGAGAGGGTTTCGAAGAGTCACCAGGGGTTTCACAGGGCATTTTGATGCCAGGATAATTTGTATCATCTCGTAAACAAGGAGGTAGGTTCTTCAAAAAATCATATGATGGTTTATCACATAGACCTTCGGAATAGGGATACTCGCTTGCTAGGAAACGCTCAATTTCCGAGTCAGAATCTTCACTGAGCACAATAGGGTCAGGGTTGGAAGGTGCCTTTGGTTTGTTTCTTGCCATACGAGAGATTAACTGGGCATTCTTCTTACCTTTAAAATTGGCATTAGGTTTGGTCTTGGGATTTTTAGCCACGGGTTTAACATTGTCCACATCTGTGGTGACAGAATTGGGTAGGTCAATAGATGGCTCGGGTAGGGGTTTGGGTAGCAGAGTACTGTAAGGAACAGGGGGTACTAACTTGCTCTCGCTCACCACAGGTTTGTCAACCTGTGGCGGGATTGACTCATCAAAATTATTGCGTTTAAGAAAATCGTTCCACCAGTCCAGACGTAACCCTAAGTGACATACCACAAGCATTTTAATTAACCCAAAGTGAAACAGGCTGGTATCGGCCTGGTTTCGTTTATACCTTTTGGACATTTTAAACAAACTCCTATGCAAGTAGTGAGGCATGTTAAGTTCATAGCCCATGAAAACCATAAGAAGATGAAGGTGATACAAGAAAACGAAGCCATACCTGCCCTCGCAAGTAATGAACTGCTTGGTTACCATGAGAAAGTCGTGACAGCGCTGCTTAAGCATGTTTGCAGGCAAACCCTTGTCACAAGAGCTCACTCTTTGTGACTGAAAGAGTAATGTCCACGGAACATCCTCTACTTTACAATTTTTCGACCATCTCTGTCCGATAGCAGGCAGACCGATGGCTAGACTAAGGAATTGTTCGTTGATTTCCAACTGCACATCCCCAACCTTGGCTCGACAGCCATCGAAGGTTAATGCAAATTTCCGAGCCACACCAGGGTTATAACCATCAAACTTTCGGATGAAAGGGAGCCATCCGAATTCCTCCAGGTCGCTATATGCACCATCAAACATCAACAAAGCTTGGCAACCATTGGGTTCAGCCCTTACGACTGGAGCCATGGCGCAGGCATCATGGTAGGGTTCAGATCAAACACACAGGAGCATAATCGATATGGCTAACAACTGCAAGCGCTCAAAGAGGAGGCAAATCAATAAGCGCGTGTGAAAGTGGTGGGTTAGTTCAACTCCATGCAAAACATTAGTGGCACAGTACAACAGTGTTTAATAAATTATGACATCACTCAAACCACATTAATCAGTTAACACAAGAATTTAAACGGTGGATAGTGATACCAAGGCACCATTGTATTGTTTGAAACCACGAACATTCAATATAGAATCAAACCAAAGTTAATATGTGCCATTAATCAATGTAAAACCAAAACCATATATCAATGCGCCATAGTATAATTCAAACCAAAGTAAATCCAAATGTTTCATCAACGCGCCAAGTGTATAATCAAACAATGCCATTCAATATGAAATCAAACTCATATGTTACCATGCGCTTGTTGCACAATATTTGATCAAAGTCTTGTAACATTGTGACCAATGACTTTATGAAATCGATAAGCTTAGAGGTTAAGACAGTAAGGATCACATTATATAAAACAAGATCAACCATGACCCTTATGTAATCAATTATAACTGATAACTTATCATGCTCAATGCCTTACCAAAAAAAATCAAGTTGTGCAATCAAAGTAAAGATAGGCGAATGGACATGGTTCGAAAAATCATTCCAGCGACTTAATAGCAAACCAAAGGTAAGTGCCTTTTAGAATATCAATGAGCAGACCATGACAGTTAGAATAACGATGGAAGGGTTTTCACGCTTTCATTCGTGAAAACTAATTTGAAACCAATTTGCAAACATCACATAGAATGAAAATATCGTCTTTTTGCAAAATGCGACAGTAATTTGAAGTTTAGAAGATGTAGGTGTAGGCATCTTTTAGAGAAATTGAAAAAATTGAATTGGCTGCCAACAGGTAACTGGAGAGAGTAAGGATCTAAATAAACTCAGGGTTTTAAAAAAAAAAATGGGGGAAACTTTTGTCTTTAACTTTTCTTTTTCTAGGTAATGAAATTCAAAACATTTTTTTTTACCATATTTAATATAAAATACAAAAAACCATGTCC
>ML791993.1:900985-914904 GCA_009831015.1 Picea engelmannii | reverse complement strand
AAAACCATGTCCACCACTTAAATGATGAAATATAAAAATATGACCACCACTAAACTGAAGATTTATTTTTGTGATTATAAAATACAAAGGTAAACCACAACCCACTAAAAAATGAGAAACTTCATTAATATAGTTAATTTGAACGCTATTAAGTAAATAAAAACATATACATATAATAAATGAAAAGATTTATTTAGGGCATTACCTTTTAGGTTTTTTTTTTTTAAAAAAGGGGGGAAATGAGCTTTAAGAAAAAGAAAATAAATTATGGAAAAGGTAGGGATGCGTGACACTTGAAAAATAGGGGAATTTTTAGGGTTTGATTAAAAAAACTTAAAAGAAATGGATTTAGGGTTTTTGAGGAAAAACCTAATGGAATTAGGTCAAAAAGGAAGATAAAAGACAGGAGAGGGGGAGAAAGGGGGACCTTTTTTTCAGCTATTGGTATTTTTATGCTGCCAGAGAAGAGACTGGACTGATTTCTTGTAGGAGTTGGGGATTCTCAGCTGACTTGAGTGGTAGCTTAGCCTTGAAGACGAGCTGAGAAGCTAGGCTGTTGTCTGGATTGTGTGTGGCCCCTTTGCGGCTCGGGGGGTTGAGGGGGAAGGAGAGTACCCCTAGCGTTTGGCTGGGAGGTACCAGTGAGTTCCTTGCGGTCGGCAAGCGGGAGCATCCAGGAGGTCGCGGACAAACTTTCGGAGGAGGCGAACAGGCACAGGTATGCATAATGTTTCCCTTCTCATTTTGGATGGCATAAAAATTTCATCCTATGACTGTGTAAATCTAAATAAACTCTACAATGGGTGTGTTTTTCTTGCGGTAAATAGTTACTGTGCAAATCTAGATAACTCCGTGAAATGGGTGCATTATTCTGTTGTAGAAAGTTTTACTGTTTAAATCTAATAAACTCTACAATGGGTGTGTTTTTCTTGCGGTAAATGGTTACTGTGCAATACGTAGGTTCATTGGTTATAGCGTTAATCTTGGTTATAAGCTGTAGTTCAATGGTTACCGTGCAATAGGTAGTTCAATGGTTATAGTATGAACTGGGTTTATAAACTGGGTAGTATGCTGATTATTGACTGCTACGCATTGAGAAATTTTTAAAATCATTGCTCTGGACTGCGTAAGTTTATTTATGGCTCTGGACGGGGAAAATTTGATGTGTTGTTCTGGACGGTGTAAAACATTAAGTTATGGTTCGGGACTGTGCAAAAGTTTATTTACTGTTTGTTCTGGAATTTTACCTGACTACAGCGACCCAACCTTAACATTGGACTGAGGTTGGGATTCGATCGTGGGATCCGTGTAGGGATCTGCCCTTCATTAGAGTTTCTGAAGCCGTTCTTATTTGGGGACCAGAATCCATGCCGTAACAGCGAGCGGGGGAGGGTTCTATTTTCCTATTGTGCCATTGTGGCATTCGCCTTTGTTAGCTGCCCAAGTTAAGTCGTGGATTGTGTATTATGTTATGACTGGGCATCTCCTTTGTCCCCTGGCTTATTATTTAGATCCCTTGCTTTCTCGAAATTTGCCAGGATCCATTCGGTTGGGCTATGTGTTTTCCGTGCATTCAAAGTTACCAGTTAACTGTGCTTACGCCCTTGATTCAATGCATTCCCGTTTAAGTTCTTTAGGAATTTATCATGCTTCGTATACATGTTAATTCGGTGTAGTGAGGATTATAATCGTGAGTCGGCGCAGTTATTTTAGCACATTGACCTGTTATGCTACTGTGTGCATATTTAATATAAAACAGTGCACACCGATTGTATACTTGTTCATGTTTATGGGCACTAGATTTTAGACTATAGTCTAGGCCTTTTTCATTAATGCATGCAAGGTTATAATTAAGCATAATTCCAGTTGGGGTATTGGGGTTCTTAACACGGGTGTGCCTTTAATAAACGTTTATTCCTTTATTTCCCTTCCTTTAAAAAAAAATTGGTTATATATAAGAAAGCTGTACCCAGTGCTTTTAATTTTAGTGCAGCGAGAATTGGAAGTTGTCGTTCTGCGTCTTGGGCATTCCTTCCCAGAACTCTCAGCATTTCCTTGGCAAACCGTATCCCTCTTAAAACCGGTGTTGGGCCATCTGTCCCCTCCGAACTCCCTGGGTTTTACCTCCTTTCAGGAAATTCGCCATTGCCCTTCATCGACTCCATCGCCCAGGCTACCTGCGAGGAATAGTTGTTAACCCAACTTGGGATTCCCGTCACTCCGGGTAAGCTGCCAGGGATTCGGTGCAATTAATTTGCCAGAGAGAATTGTTTCTGTCAGTTAAAGGTAATCCGGTCAGTGAAAGTTATTTCCGTTGGTTTATCTCAGCGTTGTATATTCAAGGCGTGGTCTAACTTGTCTTCCAGCTCCACATGCAATCCTTAAACTCAAAATGTCAATATGTGAAGATAGCGTTTCCTTACAGCGTTGTCACCTTAATTTAATTTAGCTGGGCACGCCCGTGATCAATACAGTGTGGTTAGGTTAGTTGAACCAGCTGGGGCGTATGGTTAGTGTATGGCCTTGTAATATGAAGGTGAAATGTTGATACTCTACAAATAAATGGTGGACGTGACGGTTAGGGTTCTCATTGTAATAATAATGCAATATAAAATGGATATGCCGAGTCATTTATTGCGTTTGTATATTTAAATTCTATTATGAATTTAGTCGGCAAAATTAGTTGACATCGTTTATGGTAGGGATATCATTATCGTTTCATTTGGGAATTAGTTAGTGAATCCACAAGGGCATTATTGCAAATGTATATTCAATTTGATTCTGCTCCAATTCCACACAGTTAATCTCCACCGAATTATTCTCCGTGTTTTTAAATTAATATTTGTTTAATTTTCAATGATTAAACCAGTTATCGGCAATGTTAATATTAGGCATTATTTTTAATACTTGTTATATGCTTACATGTTAATATTGTTTAAATTGAATGCAATTCACAATACTTGTTTAAATATTAATATTGCTTTAAGTGCAATATTAATATTGATATTGCTTTAAGTGCAATATTAATATTGGCTGAATTATTCTCCATGTTTTTAAATTAATATTTGTTTAATTTTCAATAATTATACCATTTATTGGCAATGTTAATATTAGGCATTGTTTTAATACTTGTTATATGCTTACATGTTAATATTGTTTAAATATTTATATTGATATTGCTTTAAGTGAAATATTAATATTGGCTGAATTATTCTCCGTGTTTTTAAATTAATATTTGTTTAATTTTCAATGATTATACTTGTTATTGGCAATGTTAATATTAGGCATTATTTTTAATACTTGTTATATGCTTAGATGTTAATATTGTTTAAATTGAATGCAATTGACAATACTTGTTTAAATATTAATATTGATATTGTTTTAAGTGCAATATTAATATTGGCTTAATGGCGATGGTAATACTTGTTAAATTTGCAATAATAATAGTTGTTCTAATTTGCAATGTTAATGATGACRGTAGAATCGCAATGTCAATTTTGGATTAATTGAAATGTTCGTGATGATGTTTAATTTGCAAGGTTATTATTCGTTTAATTTGAAATGTTAAGGATAAGGTCTAAATTGCAATGCAATGTTGGTTAGGTTATTCCAATATATGGTAACAAATTGGAAGGAAAGGCAAGATAATATGGAGAATGTAAAAGTTCGCGGGTTTATCATTATGGTATGATATCGTGCTCGCTTATGGCGATTAACAGAAAAATGCAATGCGCTTGTGTTTATTGCTTGTCCCTGATCTAGTGCCTGATGACCTTATAACTAAATAATGGGGGTTGAGATTACTGGTTTTTACCTTAGGATAAAGTTGTCGTCGGTTAACGATAATTAAGGGAACAACTGATCTTGATTGATGTCTTCGGGTCTCAATAGTGGTTGGTTGATATTAGAGTCCTCCTGACTTGCGTCTCTCGTAGAGGTCATGATTGTCCCTGATTTTGTAGTACTTGGTGGTATTGCATTGCGTGGTCTGCTTGTGTCGGGAGGGATGTAGACACCATCAGTAGCCTTAGTATTTATGTCTGTGTGTTTCCTTGCGTCAAGAATCTTGTGTCGTATCAAGAGTCTCGGGCCCTTTAAAGGCAGGGTTTCCACTCTTACGACACACCTTAGGGGATTACTAGTTTATGCCTGAGTAGTCGGCCAGGAGCTTATCTGACCTCCTCTCTCTCTGGAGCAAAGGACTAATATTAAACGCCCTGCTTTCCTGTGCAGAAATAGTAAACTACTACCATGGATTCTACCTTTTGTGTTTGTTCAGTACCTAACCCAGTATGTCATTAGATGTTTGCATTGTGTGCCTTATGTCCTCGGTCGTCATTATTGCAGTTGCATGTAGTGCGTCTGTTGTCTTAGGTCCTTCATTCCTTCCAGCTCTTGTTGCGCGTCTTGTCTTCTTGTTGCGATCATCATGGTTGCATCTGGTTAGTCATCGGGTGGCAACGTAGAGTCAAGTGAGTCGGTTACTTCTACACGCGCACACACACTTTAAAAATAAATAAATCTTGCACTAGTTACTAGAGTTGGGTCGTCGTAACGAGGAGGCTGTTACAAAATTGGTTTGTTGAATTTGGCATAATCCATTTCTTGCAAGATTTGTGACACTAGAAAGCATATAGACCAATATTAGTACAAATCAATGTAAATGATAGTTTTTAAAGTGAGCACATTGAATGTGCAACAAGTATGAAGGTACAACAAGAATATTGGTGTGCAGAGGAAACAATACGCATGTTGTCACCCAAAGTTTTGGGTTACTTTTTGCGCGTCTGCACCAAGGGAGCAGTGCACGCCCATTTTATAAGTTCTACGTGCACTTGATTAAGTGCATGAGGATTTCCATGAATTCGCATCGGACCAGGTTTTGTCAACAAAACACAGAAAATAAAGACTACCAAGTGCATGTCAGTTTGAGTTTTGTTAGTTATGTTGGAAACCAAGAAGATGTCCAATGGAAGTAAGAAAGGAATCATCATGATATATCCCCGAATGATTAGTGCCAACAACATACAAAGACATGGGGCGGCTAGAAAAGGAGATGTTGAGGAAGTTAATATTTCTCATGATGCAGAAATTATATGTGGAGTGCTTGCAGGTACCTAAAGCATGCGAGGAAGTTGGATTAGACAAGCGAGTGGAGTGAAGCAGAGGAGAAAGGGACAATGCTCGATAGATGCGAAGCATATAAAAAGGAGATTTGAAATAAAGAGAGTTGGATATTGTCTTAAGGATTTTATCAGAAGCTATTCATCTAGTGAGAGTTTCAAGCTAGCTATCGGCATCAAGCTCACCCTAAGCCTACTACAGTATTGTACTCTCTTTGAATATATTCCTGCATTTGGATATGTCTAAGTCTTAAATCTAGGCACATGGTGCACTCTATGTATTCCCCCTATTGATATAATAATGATATGATATTCCATGGCTATCATAGGCGATTGTTCAACCTAATGTATTGATTTGTTGTGATGAACTAATTCCAGTAACTAATATATGAAAGTTCCAACCTATCATGTTTCTGATATGAATGAGTTATATGTGTATGGTTTTCATTCTTAGTCCTTAATGAAGTATCATATTTGATTTATATGGATGTCAATTGCAGTAATGTTTAGTATGTTTAATCCTTCATCACCAACACAATATCTTATGGTCTATGTGATCCTCTTTGCATCTCGAGTGAGACCTTCCTCATCCCTAGCCGAGGATTGATATTCTAGTGATTTGGGTTTTTTTTGGAAATTCTTTTAATGAACCCTAGGTCTAAACTACCCCATCATTAGGAAGGTCGGTAAGCATGCAATATGAATAGAAACTGTGACTAACAATCCAACAAATGGCTTCATTTTTGGGAACTGAAGTCTTGTTAAAATTGATGGAGGAAAATAGAAATGTGGTGGCATCCTTCTAAGGAGGATATTGAAGACTAGATAGAAGAAAAATAGGGCATGTTTTGCCTATGAGAGATGCAAGGATTGTGGGTGAACGCGAAGGAATGGAAGGAACAATACATTTATTTATATATGCATGAGATCTTCTTTAGAGAATTTCCATGTCTTCTGCATGAATGGTTGAAAAGAAAAGTTGTTGTCAATTTGGTCGTGTTACTAGTGGAGAAAATAGTTTCAGATCAAATCAAGCTTGAAACTTTTAAGTCACTAGAAAACAAGTGGACTCGGGAAATTGATTTCTGGTTCGCTCGAGTGAAGGAAGGATACATTGTTGAATTCACCATTCAATATTGTGATTCTTTCAACTAGGTTGAAAGAAAGTTCGAAGAAAGTACAAGAAAGTGAATGCTCGAAGAGATTCCACTTTGGTTCAAGATGTTATTCATAGAGAAGATATTGACATGAATGGAGCCCAATAGGATGGTTAAGAAAAAACCCTAGCACTAGGAGGGGGATTTGGAAAAGGTGGGGAAAGGATGGATCCATTGAGGAGGATCCAAGAAGTTTCTAAGATGAGGTGAGGAGTGGAATTGACCAAGAGGAGTAGAGGAGAAAAAGAGTTGAGAGATACATAAGAAGAGTTGATATGAGAGAGAAGCTTGAGAAAAGGAGTGGAGAAGAGTTGTCCAAGGGTGTGTCGTGAGGTTTTGGGCCCAGAATGAAGAGGAAAATCATACCACACATTGCTGAGAGAGAGGATGTTATGCCAGAGTGGAGCAAAGGAAAGGAAATGCATGTAAAGAGGCTTGGAATCGATGATGCCAATAGTGACAGTAGTGGTAGTGAGGGCCTAGGTTATCAATATCATACCCTTTGGATGTTGTGGTATTCCACAACCTTAAGGGAGTCAAGAGCACCCAAGTATGGTGTGTGAGTGCAAATTTGTGGTGCGCCAAGGGAATTTAAGGAGGAAACGTCACATCATTATGCACTGAAAAAAAAAAAGAGAAGATGTTGTGAAACTTCATGAGGCACCAATCCAAAGAGAATGTGGTACTCAATATAATGGTAGTATGTTGAGAAAGAAAGAGACTAGTTTGCAGAGTGGCAACATGATGAGTAGAGAAATAGATTTTGTGCAAGGTGGTAGTGTGCATATCAGACTATGATATAAGGTGCACAATGGCAGTGTGCAAATAATCCTGGGGGAAGGAACACACATTTTTGGTGTTTTTTTGGATCCGGAAGAAAGGGCACAAATAATTTGTGCACCATAAGAGATGAAAGATGAAGGATCCCCTAGTGGTTGGGGAGTTGAGTTGGTATTTTTCGATGGTCTTTCATGGCTACAAATTGATATCTCCTTGGGTCATCTCACGAGAAGTTTCATAAGAATATGATCCTAACCCCCTTTGTACCTCTCCCCTGGCGCATTTTTAATCAAGAAGAAACCACAAAAAATAGTGGAGAGATTGGAATTGAAGTAAGAGAATAAGAAGAAAGAAGTGAAAAAGAAAGTGAAGAAGAAGGTGAACCATCAATACTTTATCCTGAGAGATAGTGGTGTGGAAATATCCCATCAATATTAGTAAGAAAAATGGAACTACTTCTATTTCCAATATGGTGAATCAAGACAATACAATGTGGTTGCGTGTTTTCAGTGGAATGAGAAAAGACGATGCATAGCAACATTAGTTCAACTGTGAAGAAATATGGTATATGAAGAGGGTTACAAATGATGTGATGAAGATCATGAAGTTAGAGACTACATTCCAGGATATAACCTTGACATGGTACATGAAATTCAAGGCCACTATGCTAGCGGGACATTCAAGGTCCCTAACTGAAATTAAGTAGGCTCTGCTTCAGGAGTTTCAGAAGTCAAAGTCTGAGTCCCAATGTATAATGGAGATCAAAGAAATTAAACAGAAGGAAGGATAGACTATCCAGGATTACGACCAATGGTTTAATATTTTGTTGGATAGGTTGACATTCCATATCTAGGATGTGCAGCATAGAGAATGGTTCATTTTGGGGTTTTTCCATATATCTGAGTCTCTCTCACCCAACAAAATGTGACGACTCAAGTAGAGGAGTTCAAAATTGTGATGTGATTGGGAGCTACATAGACATGCACAGAAACTTCGGTTGGGTTGGTGTAGGTGCAGTCACAACTAGAAAACATGAAAATATAGTTGCAAGATATAGCCAAAGATAAAGTCATGAACGAGAACGTATGGTGCACTACCTACCGGTCAGAGGGGCATCGTCGAGATGAGTTATTGGTCCTTCCAAATTATACAACGATAGGCATGTCGAGTCCATTTCCATCCAGACAATATGAATGGTGTGAGATATGCAAGCAGTGGGGACATGGGCCACTCCAATGTCCCACATTATAAAAGTATCAAACGACAACTCACACCCCTTTATGTGAATTTTGTAGGTAATTTGGTCATGATGTCAATAGTTGTTGTTCCCTCCAATTGATGTAAGATAACATCCGAGAATCCTTGGGGGTGCAAGAGGAGAAAAATAGTGTTGATCATGGTGTCACAGATAAGGGATAATATAAAGGAGGACATTGAGGTGGATATGGGTGTGGTCATGGCTGTGAATATGGTGGAAAAAGCGGTAGATCCCACACATGTTTCAATTGCGGTGATATTGTTCATATTTCCTGGTTTTGTACTAAGTCATGCATGATCTGGGCCTACAATTACAGTCATGAACATGCTACAAAATATTTTCCTGACTTTCTCAAGAAGTGGGAAGATAACAATACCAACTATAACATGGTGCATGTCGAGCCACATAAAAAAAATAAGGAAGGGGGAAGCATACATCCAAGTCTTAACTTGGGGAGGGACCAAGACAGGAGGAGAATTTGAGAATGGTGGAGGATCAGGTCAATGACTAGATGATGTCAAAAAGGAATCCAAACCCCCCCTAAGTTTCATGTTGCTTAGCGAAAGCAGTTTCTGCATGATGAGTACAACACCATTGGAGAAGAGAGAGCATGCGAGGATTTGCAATCATGGATGATTTTAGGGGCTAAATTTCGCTCATGGGATAATTTTCCATGGTTTTTCCAAAAATGAGATTTGCTATTTTAAAAATGATTTGCCCAAATTTTATAGGATAAAATTATTTTACTTTAAAAATCGCCCAAATTTTATAAAACTATATAAAATCCTTAGAAATTTGAATATTTTTACAAAAATATCGCCCAACATTTATAGTTGGCATATGAAGGATTAGTAAGATTCGCCAAGGTTTCTACATTTTAAAATAAATTTCCATCCTTAAAATCATCCCTATTTGCAATGCATGACTCAAAGATCTCTAGAAGAGGCACAGATCAGGGATGAGTTGCAAAGAGTGATGCAAAGATCATTGGAATAGGTACATATCTATGAAGATGTCCAACAAGAGACACAAAGGTCACTAGAGGAATCCTGTGCGTGAAAGGAATTGCAATGCGTGACACAAATGTCTTTGGAGGAGGCTTGCATGTGTAAGGAGATCTAGAATGCGACCCAAAGATCAATAGAAGAATCATGCAGGAAGACTACGATGTGATGTGCTAAGAAACAGGCATATGAAGAACAACGTTGGGAGGATTTCCAATGCATAACGCATCCATAAGCCTTACATGAACTAGGTCTCATGGCAGAAGCCGAAGATCAAGTCAATACCTTCTTTCACTATTGTTTTTGTTTTCTTAGATATTTTGTTGATTGTAGTAATTTAACCTAGATTTTGACTACTTGCATGAAGGAACAAGGATAAGACACCACCATATCATCTCCGCTACCTAAAAGGGATGTTTTCCAAGTCTGCAAGCAACAGTGCATCGGTCATGAATTTAAGATGATAATATAGCTTGGTGGGTATGAGATGGATGGGCTCATGTTGGATCTCGGATCTGATGTGGACATTTTACCTAAGAATTCTTGGGAAGCAATGGGTAAGCCTAAGTTGGTTTTGTATCCCATACAACTTTGATTAGCCAACCAATAAAAGATCTATCACATAGGCTGGCTGGAGAAGGTTGAGGTGAATATTGAAGGGGTGAAAAAAAAGGCCGAATTTGAAGTCATTGAAATAATGGATGATTCTGATCCCTATCTTGCATTGTTGGGAATCGACTTGGCCTCTTAAAATAATGTGATTTTGAACTTAAAGAAGAGATATATTTCCTTCAAAATTGAAACATTGCGCATAGTCATGCCACTAGATCCATTTGAGGGTGAACACTACAAAAATCCTATAGATGAGGATGAGTGGAATTCAACTATTGAAAACATTTACAAAGTCATAGGGAACAAACAATACTACATCAACCCAATCGCATATGAAGGATTGAGTTGGAGGAGTGTCAAATATTATGACACAAATTATGAGGATGCACTAGATAGATGGAAAAATAAGCTTTATGAGTTGTCAACAAGGCGGTGCGCACACATTTTGGTAGAAGAGCACATGGAAAATTTTGGCTTCTATTAGTATGATGGGTCATATCCGCTGTACATATTCATTTCATGGATACAACATATTCCATATTTTCAACGAGTTCACACCCTGGATAAAAGGCTAGTCAACATCCCTACATGATGGTGGGCCGCGCATCGAGAACCTCATTGAGAATGGGTTACTGTGGAGGAAGATATTCATGAATGATTCATAATCACACAAACTATACCTCACATCACATACCTTTGTGAAAGAGGGAAGTTATCCAATAAAAGGTGCAGTGCACACCGTAGATATTTAATGTCCCAACCCACCCACTCATACCCACCCCTTATACCACCAGTCCCTAAATTGTTTGGAGAACTAGCCTCAAAACCACCCACACCTCATCTACCTCCAATACCCAAGTTCACGCAACCCCATAACTAATTCACTGACAACCAACCATTTGTAACATCCCACTCTGGCACACTGAGAAAACTTATTCTTTAAGGACACTTGCTCGCAAGTGATCCAGACTATTATGATATTAAAACATTTGTCCTTGATTATGATGCGTTATGGTAGATGACATGATGTTTTACTGCATTGACATAGACAAGTGCTATTGAATCGGTTTTACTGAGTGTGCAGGGTTTTGGACCTTGAGGATGCAGAGGCATCAACGGAACCCCTTGGACTCTGGATCGAGTCAGGGAGTGTGCTATTGGGGTTTGATGGTTTTACTGTGATTTTAGTACGTTTGATTAGATGATATGATGTGGACATGTTTTTACATGATTGTTGATGATGCAGGCTGATGATAGCTTGTCAACCAGACTCACATATGGAGTAAAGGGGCCACACACACGACTACCGGAGAGGTTTAGGGAGAGGTGTGGACAACAACCCTACCACAGCCTACTAGCACTCCCGCTGTGGCTCGAACTGTAGGTTAACGATTACCTAGTTTGAGACGACCCACAATGTCGTGAGGGTAGACTGAGACAGTCGCTCACGATGATTCTAAGGGGCGCGCAATAAGGCGAGGGCCTTATTCCTTAGAATCCCTTAGTCTCCCACAAGTTCACCTGGCGGAGTGTTGACTCTAGGGATTATTGATGTCTACCAATCAGTCAAGAGGCGAGTGGCACCCTTGGAGCACGTGGTGCATCTTGAAGGGCACGTCGTGCAAAAGAAACAAAATAAGCGAGTGGCACCCTTGGATCACATGGTGCATCCTGAAGGGCACATCGCACAAAAGAAACAAAAGACGCGAGTGGCACCCTTGGAGCACGTAGTGTGTCTTGAAGGGCACGTCGTGTTGATGATGATGAAGGAACAAACCTAGATGGCCCTAAAACATTTAACACATTAAGAATTTCTTAAACAACTTCTCTAATTAAATGTCGCCTAGTTCAGAATCTATGTCCTAAGTCTAAAACTTCTCTAGGGGTAAAATTTTGTCTACCCTTAAGAAAAATACCTTATAAAAATTAAAATAATAAATTTTAAACAAAAAAACCACTTAAGTAATAGTTGTGGACTTCATAAATTTTTGGGTAAAAGGAAGAGAGTAAGAACTTAATTAAAATCTGTGGATATCAAAGGTAAAGAAGGAATAAATTATTTAACTTGTGAAAGTGCAAAAAGATATTAAATTAATAATAAAAGGAAAAGAGTAAATAGCGCAAATGTCATTTTGTCTCTAATAAAATGGGGAAAGAAGAGAATAATAAAAATTAGGAAACTAATGAATGGGGGAAACATAATAAGGGAAAGAGGGGAACTTATGGTAAAAAGCGAGGTCAACATAGTAAAGAATCTGCAATTAAGAACCTTCTAATTTGAACTAAATTAGCAACTTCATTTTATGGAAAGTATTTAAACCTGTAAGGGAATCTAGGGACACCTAGGAGTAAAAATAGGAGCAACTCTAGGTGGGTGAGGGAAATGAGACAATTATTAATTTAAAGAAAATAATTAATGGAGGAAAGTGGGGGATGGATGCCACTTGTACAAAGAAAACTTTTTGGAACTTTTTATTTAAAAATTAAAATTTAATGAGATTTGGAAAAGAATGGAAGTGCTAAAATGCTATAAAAGAAAGAGAGGAGAAGGAAGTGGGGGATCAGTTGTTAGTGTAATGTTACGCTGCCAGATTTGTGACTTGACTGATTACTTGTGGGGAGTTGGGATTTCCTAGGAGTGGTAGATCGGCCTTGCGAGGCGAGCTGGAAGTTAGACGTACCATCTGGATAGTGCGTGGCCCATTTGCGGCTCGGGGGGCTAAGGGGGAAGTAGAGTACCCCTAGCGTTGGCTGGGAGGTACCAGTGAGGTCTCGGCGGTCAGCGAGCGGGAGCGGCACAGAGCTCAAGTGCGGGATAACGTCTTCGAGTTATTCGTCATCAGTCACATGTACGCAAGTGCGTTTGTTTGTTTAAGAATGAAAGGAAAATTGTTTAAAGTTGTATATGAATCCTTATGATGATGATTGATGTGTTGGATTTTGGATCATCCTGTTTCCTTGTTGTTGTTTTCTGCACCTAGACTGTTATAACCCCGCAATCCTTTCGATGAGTTATCCTTGGCTCTGGCATTCACTTACTATTGGCTGCAATTTCTTATTGGTGTTCTTTAGGTGTTTATAAATGACTATGGGCATTTGTATCTGACTGTGGGCGTTTTTAAATATTGCTATGGGCATTTTGTAATAATGTGGGCGTTAATTTATTACTGTGGGCATTTTGTATTGCTGTAGGCGTTTATAAAGTTCTGTGGGCATTTTTATATATGACTATGGGCGTTTTGTTTTAATGTGGGAATTTATATATGACTGTGGGCGTTTATATCTGACTGGGGGCGTTTTTAAATATGGCTATGAGTGTATTGGCATTCCGTTTTTGTAAAATTTAGTTCTGAGAATTCGTTCTGGCAATGAGTGTATTGGTATTTTCATTTTGTAAAATTTGTTCTGAGAATTTGTTCTGGCAATGAGTGTATTGGCATTTCCGTTTTTGTAAAATTTAGTTCTGAGAATTCGTTCTGGCAATGAGTGTATTAGCATTTTCGTTTGTAAAATTAGTTCTGAGAATTCGTTCTCGCAATGAGTGTATTGGCATTCTGTTTTTGTAAAATTTAGTTCTGAGAATTCGTTCTGGCAATGAGTGTATTGGCATTTTCGTTTTGTAAAATTTGTTTTGAGAATTCATTCTGGAAATGAGTGTATTGGCATTTCCGTTTTGTAAAATTTAGTTCTGAGAATGCGTTCTGGCAATGAGTGTATTGGCATTTCTGTTTTGTAAAATTAGTTCAGAGAATTCGTTCCGCAATGGGTGTTGGGAATTTTCGTTTTGTATTGTTCAGTAAATTCGTCTCTGGCAACCTCCATCCCTGGCAAACAAAGTTCTACCTCCTTAAACTGTCATTGATTTCTGGATTGTCTCATAACATATGCACAACGATTTATCTAATTTCTAGATTGTCTCTTAATTATAGGCACAACGTTTCATCCTTATTTTCTGGATTGTTTCTAATTGTATGCACTGGTGTAC
>ML791993.1:877501-900418 GCA_009831015.1 Picea engelmannii | reverse complement strand
TGCATGATTATGAAATGGTTTAAGATTTTAAAAATGATTATTATAATTAGATTGATGAAGTGTTTCCTTTATTAATAATAATAATAGTAACAATTATTAATATCATTGTTACTATTATCCTTACCAGTGGGATGAGGAATTTGCGTGTAAAGGTTGTTAATATATACACGATTTAATTCCTCGGACATTGTTGTATATATTCCCCATGATTATTGGTTAGTGATTTAATTTAGAATTTTTATAACCATAACATTTTAAGGTAAATTGATTTAGATGGAACTATGATGACTCTTGAAAAATTAAAATTCACAAAGGAAAGTGTTTCAAGGTGGATTTAGACTGTACCTTATGATATTATGCGCTTTAGACATGCATTGCAGGGCTCGTAGTGGAGGTTGGAATAAGTTGTGTTAATTTCCTTACTGGCTTTATTAATTATCATTGTCTTGTAATGTGATTGTTATTCTTGCAAAGTTATTGTAACTTAAAATGAAATGGTGCTGTCATTTTATGGCAATGATATTGTAGTTTTATTGTTATGGATAACACATAAGACGGAAGGTGATTGTTATTTTTGCAAAGTTAATGTGATATAAATGTAATGTGTTTATTATTTCATGGCAGCATTATTGTAATTTTTATTGTTATTGATAAACATATATGGTGGAATGTCCTTGAATTAAGTACAATAAATTATTTTGAGTTAGTAAATGAGGGTTGTTGTTCATTTAAATAATGTTGTACTTGGTTGGTAAACCTTCTGTGTGCTTGGTCTGCTTGTGTCAGGCGGGATGTAGACACCTCCATGTTCTTCAGAACAGTCGCCAGCCCTGAGACCTTAAATGGTTAAAATCGATGGGAACCTGGGCTTGAGCGTTGCTTATGTGTCTTGGAGGTCCTAACCATTGCAGGGTAGGACAGATGGGTAGTCAATCTTATTATTTGTCGGTTGATTGTTTTTCATTGCTTGCAGAGGTTCATGTGCGTCTTATCTCTTTTTGTTGTCATTGCATTGCATGCGTCATGTTTGTCGTCGTATGGCGATGCAGAGTCGAATGTATTTATTATCCTTGTACCCACGTGCACACACACACAAAAAAAAAATTACACTTGTTATACGAGGTTTGTCGTCGTAACGAGGAGGATCGTTACATATGGTATCAGAGCTGGTTCGACCCGCGACTTGGGATCGCTACAAATTTCATTGACATGATTTGATTATATAGTTGCTAATCGAGTTGATTGTGTGCGTGCAGGTAATCATGGTTAGAGGGCACTGCGGAAGTAGATGATGGGGTGCTAGGGGAGGAGGCACGACGCCCCCAGTAGCATCCACGCTAGAGGGGTCTAACCCCCAGGGAGACGAGCAGGTTCTCGGACAGGAGCAGATAGCAGTTGGTGATGTAGTCAAGATGATGAGATCCTTTCAGCGTATGTCCAAGGCACTGATCATCCATTTGAATAGAGATGAGGCCAGGGTGCCGGCACACGCTGAGGTTCCGCCGCGCGCATCGACCGTTACTGGTAGAATTCACCGTGAACTCAAGAAGGTCAAATTTCCCAAGTTCTTTGGTGCCCCGGACTATGCAGCCGCCGAGGCATGGTTGGAGAACATGGAGATGTGCTTCACACTTCACGATTATACCTCTAACATGAAGGTCTGCATGGCGGTCTTTCAACTGAGGGGGAGCGCTCTTGTATGGTGGAAGACACTCCTACCGCAGCTGAACATGGCCATCGAAGACGTGTCATGGGAACTGTTCGAGGAATGGTTCCGAGAGAGGTACCTTTCAAAGGAATTCATCGAGCGTCATCTCAATGAGTTGAACGCCTTACGACAGGGAGGTCGTACGGTGCCCGAGTATGAGGCTCATTTTATAGAGTTGCTCTGGTACGCTCTGCACCTTAACACTGAAAAACTTAAGGTCAACAGGTTCGTATTCAGCCTTAATGGCAGCCTGCGTGCAAAGGTTAGGATTTTGATGCCTCAAACCTTGCACGATGTCGTCCAGAAGGCCCTCATAGCAGAGGAGGAGCTTATCAGTGGGGGTCAGACTAAGAATCCAGCGAGACCAGCAGGGAAGGCTTCATCTGGGACATAGCAGCACCAGACACCAACGAGACATACACCGGGATATCATGGCTTCCATAGGGGATCCACTTTCACTACACCCCGATGATCGACACCTCAACAGTGGACGCCTTATTGGGGACCACAACATCAGTAGCAGCGTCGCCAACAGTAGAAGCAGTGTAGGCATGTTTAGCAGAACAGACTAGGGTTCCAGGCCGGTGGGTTGTCATCTTCTACTTCAAGTACCAAGACTACTGGGCTGAAGAAGGGGTGTTGGATGTGTGGGGAGCCACACTACCAGCGCGACTTTCCTTTGGAGAGGACCAGAGAGTCTGGATCAGCCGGACCCACTACAGTGGGAGATATGGGCAAGGCCCATCGGATTCATGCAGCGGTGAATAACCGCCAGGCAGAGCATCAGTCGATTGTGCTCGAGACAACAGGTACTGTCGCTAACCAGACCCTTAGTATTTTGATAGATCCTGGTGCTACCGAGAGTTTCATTTCTAGTGAAGCACTAAAAAGGATTAAGGTAAAGGCAGTCGAACATGACGACTTTAGCTTCGTAGAGATGGCTTCGGGAGCCAAACAGAAGGTTGGAGGAAAGGTTACAGGCTGTGCCCTTAACCTGGGAGAGTTTGTCATGAGGGCCAACTTGTACATCATGATCTTAGGATCTTATGATGTCGTGATTGGTATGGATTGGTTGGAGTCACATGAGGCGATACTCAACTGTAAGACAAAACGGTTGAGCTTGGTCGATGACAACGGCCAGAGATGTGTGATTGTAGGATGGAACTAGGGAGTTTCCTTGAGGTTCGTCTCTTCCTTACAGTTACGGAAGAGTATGCGCAAGGGTTCCAAGCTTTATGCGATCCTTGCGCTAAACGATAAGGGAGTAGCGGAAGGTCTAGAACACCTTCCGGTGGTGAGAGAGTTTGAAAATATATTTCCAAAGGAGTTACCTGGGATGCTGTCGGAAAGGGAATTGGAGTTTACCATAGACCTGAAACCGGGGACCGAACCGATAGCAAGAACACCTTAGAGGATGTCGACCCTGGAGTTGCAAGAGTTGAAAATGCAACTGAAGGAGTTGTTGGACCTGGGACTGATACATCCTAGTGTGTCACCGTGAGTTTCACCTGTTATTTTCATACGAAAGAAGGACGGATCATGGAGGCTTTGCATTGACTACCGTCAACTGAACAAGGCTACGATCAAGAATCAATATCCCTTACCAAGAATTGATGATCTGTTCGATCAAATGAAGGGTGCGGCAGTGTTCTCCAAGATCGAATGCGATCAGGGTATCACCAGTTGCGGATCAAGGAGGATGGCATCCCTAAGACCACCTTTAAGATGAGATTTGGACTTTACGAGTTTACTGTTTTGTCGTTTGAACTGACAAACACCCCAAGAGTATTTATGAGTTTGATGAATGGGGTGTTCCGCGAGAACTTGGAAAAGGTCGTCCAAGTATTCATTGACGATATTTTGATCTACTCTCGGACGATGGAGGATCATGATGAGCACTTGCGGTTGGTAATATAGTGTCTGCGAGAGCACAAATTGTATGGGAAGTTGTCCAAATGCTCTTTTTATCAATCAAGGATTCACTACTTAGGGCATGTCATCTCCGACGAAGGTATCGCCATGGATCCAGCCAAGGTCGAGGCTATTATGGAATGGCCTGCGCCAACGAATGTCACGGAAGTGCGTAGCTTTATGGGTTTAGTAGGATACTATCGACGGTTTGTCGAGGGATTTTCGAAGATAGAAAATATGATCACGGAATTGCAGAAGAAAAAGAAGAAGTTTGTTTGGACCGAGAAATGCGTGGAAGCATTTCAGAGGCTTAAGGAGTTTTTGACAACAACACCGATACTAAAGGTCCCTGACATGGACACGGAATTCTTGGTATGCACAGACGCATCCAAGGAAGGTTTGGGCAGACTCTTGATGTAAGATGGACGAGTGATTGTTTACATTTCGAGGAAACTGAGAAGGCATGAGGAGAACTATGCGACGCACAATTTGGAGTTATTAGCCATCGTATATGCCTTGAAGGTTTGGAGACACTACCTTGTTGGATGAAAATTTGAATTAAAGAATGACCATTGTGGACCACAACACATTTTTACACAAAGCGACCTGAACGCACGATAATGGCGTTGGTCGGAATTGCTTATTGAGTACGACTTTGAGATTTCTTACATAAAAGGAACAGTGAACCGAGTGGTCGCTGCTTTGAGTTGGAGACCACACATCTTTTCGATGTTACCTCTTCAGACGAATCTACGTGAGAAGATTCCCACTTTACAGCATGACGATGACTAGTACAAAGAGGTCGAGGGTTTTATCGAACAAAACACCATGATGGTACCACGATATGAGGGATTTTCATTTGATAGCGATGGTTTATTGAGGTTTAAAAGTCAAATTTACGTACAACCAAATGACGAGTTGAGGATGTTGATCCTAAGCGAGGCTCATACAGCAGTTTACATGGCTCACCCGGGAGTCACGAAGATGAGGGCAGACCTTAAACCCTTATTTTTTTTGGAAGGGAATGAAGGCCGACATAGTCAACTATGTGGCCAGGTGTCTAGAATGTCAACAGGTAAAGGCTGAACATAGACACCCAGCAGGATTACTACAACCACATGCTATTTCGGAATCAAAATGGGAGGTTATTTCGATGGATTTTATTGTTGGATTGCCACTGACGACAATGAGACATGACTCGATTTTCGTAGTAGTAGACACTCTGATGAAGAGTGCTCACTTTATTCTGGTGCATACGATGTATCAAGCACCTGACATTGCTAGAGTTTTCATCAGTGAGATTGTGAGGCTGCATGGCATGCCTAAGAGGATTATATCTGATCGAGGATCGGTGTTTACTGGACGATTTTGGACGAGTTTCCAAGAGGCCTTAGGAACCCAACTTAACTTTAGTACTGTGTATCACCCAGAGACTGATGGACAGACTGAATGAATGAACCAAACCTTGGAGGACATGTTGTGCATGTACGTGATGGACCAACAAAAGCGTTGGGAAGAATTCTTGCCTCTAGTAGAGTTTGCTTACAACAACAATTACCAAAGCACCATTAAAATGGCACCTTTCAAGTTTCTTTACATGCAACCATGTCGGATGCCCTTGAGTTGGGATCGGCTTGAGGATAGGGTCCTAGTGGGACCAGCAGCGATCCAAGAAATGGAAGAGCAAATGAAAACCATAAGACAAAGGATTAAAGAAGCGTAGGATCGACAGAAGAGTTATGCCGATGCGCACCGAGTCGACCGTAGTTACGAGGTCGGCGATCGAGTCTTCTTACTGGTTAAACCGCATAAGAGTTCAATCAAGTTTGGAAAGGGAGCTAAAATCTCTCCTAGGTTCATAGGACCTTTCAAGATTGTGGAGAGAAAGGGGCTCGTGGCCTATCGACTAGCCTTGCCTGATTCCTTGAGGCGTATGCACAATGTTTTTCATGTATCTATTTTGAGACATTATATTAGTGATCCTACACATGTGATTGACATGAGTTCCTTACAGGTATCGGATGAGGGAGCGCTCATGGCTGAGCCGGTCCGCACCTTAGATCATCACGTTCAACAGTTACGACATTGAATGGTAGATCAGGTCAAGGTCCAGTGGGACAATTATAGTCCGCACTCGGCGACCTGGGAGGACGCATATGATATGCGCCAGCAGTTTCCATTTTTGTTTGATAAATAGACATATGATACTGTGATACACTTATTTCGGCATTTATATTGAGAAACTTTGGGATGAAGTTTAGACCAAGAGGGGGTGTATGTAACATCCCACTCTGGCGCACTAAGAAAACTTATTCTTTGAGGACACTTGCTCGCAAGTGATCCAGACTATTATGATATTAAAACATTTGTCCTTGATTATGATGCGTTATGGTAGATGACATGATGTTTTACTGCATTGACATAGACAGGTTCTATTGACTCGGTTTTACTGAGTGTGCAGGGTTTTGTACCTTGAGGATGCAGAGGCATCGACGGAACCCCTTGGACTCTGGATCGAGTCAGGGAGGGTGCTATTGGGGTTTGATAGTTTTACTATGATTTTACTACGTTTGATTAGATGATATGATGTGGACATGTTTTGACATGATTGTTGATGATGCAAGTTGACGATAGCTTGCCGACCAGACTCACATATGAAGTAAAGGGGCCACACACATGACTACCAGAGAGGTTGAGGGAGAGGTGTGGACAGCAGCCCTGCCACAGCCGACTAGCACTCCCGCCGTGGCTCAAACTGTAGGTTAACAATTACCTAGTTCGAGAGGACCCACGATGCCATGAGGGAAGACTACGACAGTCGCTCATGATGATTCTAAGGGGCACGCAATAAGGCAGGGGCCTTATTCCTTACAAGCCCTTAGTCTCCCACAAGTTCACCTCGCAGAGTGTTGACTCAAGGAGTTATTTATGTCTACTAATCAGTCAAGAGGCGAGTGGCACCCTTGGAGCACGTGGTGCATCTTGAAGGGCACGTCACGCAAAAGAAACAAAAGAAGCGAGTGGCACCCTTGGAGCATGTGGTGCATCCCAAAGGGCACATCACGCAAAAGAAACAAAAGAGGCGAGTGGCACCCTTGGAGCATGTAGTGCGTCCTTAAGGTCACGTCGCATTGATGATGATGAAGGAACAAACCTAGATGGCCCTAAGACATTTAACACATTAAGAAATTCTTAAACAACTTTCCTAATTAAATGTCGCCTAGTTCAAAATCTAAGTCCTAAGTCTAAAACTTCTCTAGCGGTAAAATTTTGTCTACCCTTAAGAAAAATACCTTATAAAATTAAAATAATAAATTTTAAACAAAAAAACCACTTAAGTAATAGTTGTGGACTTCATAAATTTTTGGGTAAAATGAAGAGAGTAAGAACTTAATTAAAATCTGTGGATATCAAAGGTAAAGAAGAAATAAATTATTTAACTTATGAAAGTGTAAAAAGATATTAAATTAATAATAAAAGGAAAAGAGTAAATAGCGCAACTTCCATTTTGGCTCTAATAAAAAGGGGAAAGAAGAGAATAATAAAAATTAGGAAACTAAGGAATGGGGGAAACATAATAAGGGAAAGAGGGGAACTTATGGTAAAAAGTGAGGTCAACATAGTAAAGAATCTACAATTAAGAACCTTCTAATTTGAACTAAATTAGCAAGTTCATTTTAGGGAAAGTATTTAAACCTGTAAGGGAATCTAGGGACACCTAGGAGTAAAAATAGGAGCAACTCTAGGTGGGTGAGGGAAATGAGACAATTATTAATTTAAAGAAAATAATTAATGGAGGAAAGTGGGGGATGGATGCCACTTGTACAAAGGAAAAGTTTTGGAACTTTTTATCTAAAAATTAAAATTTAATGAGATTTGGAAAAGAATGGAAGTGCTAAAATGCTATAAAAGAAAGAGAGGTGAAGGAAGTGGGGGATCGGCTGTTAGCATAACGTTACGCTGTCAGATTTGTGAATTGACTGATTACTTGTGGGGAGTTGGGATTTCCTAGGAGTGGTAGCTCGGCCTTGCGAGGTGAGTTGGGAGCTAGACATACCATATGGATAGTGTGTGGCCCCTTTGCGGCTCGGGGGGCTAAAGGTGAAGCAGAGTACCCCTAACGTTGGTTGGCAGGTACCGGTGAGGTCTCGACGGTCAACGAGCAGGAGCGGTACGAAGCTCAAGTGCGGGATAACGTCTTCGGGTTATTCGTCGTCGGTCATAGGTATGCAAGTGCATTTGTTTGTTTAAGAATAAAAGGAAAATTGTTTAAAGTTGTATATGAATACTTATGATGATGATTGATGTGTTGAATTTTGGATCATCCTGTTTCCTTGTTGTTGTTTTCTGCACCTAGACTGTTATAACCCTGCAATCCTTTCGATGAGTTATCCTTGGCTCTGGCATTCTCTTACTATTGGCTACAATTTCTTATTGGTGTTCTTTAGGTGTTTATAAATGACTGTGGGCATTTTTAAATATTGCTATGGGCGTTTTGTAATAATGTGGGCATTTATATATTGCTGTGGGCATTTTGTATTGTTGTAGGCGTTTATAAATTTATGTGGGCGTTTTTATATATGACTATGGGCATTTTGTTTTAATGTGGGCATTTATATATGACTGTGGGTGTTTATATCTGACTGGGGGCATTTTTAAATATGGCTATGAGTGTATTGGCATTCTGTTTTTGTAAAATTTAGTTCTGAGAATTCGTTCTGGCAATGAGTGTATTGGTATTTTCGTTTTGTAAAATTTGTTCTGAGAATTCGTTCTAGCAATGAGTGTATTGACATTTCCATTTTTGTAAAATTTAGTTATGAGAATTCGTTCTAGCAATGAGTGTATTGGCATTTTAATTTGTAAAATTAGTTCTGAGAATTCGTTCTGGCAATGAGTGTATTGGCATTCCGTTTTTGTAAAATTTAGTTCTGAGAATTCATTCTGGCAATGAGTGTATTGGCATTTTCGTTTTGTAATTTTTTTTTTGAGAATTCGTTGTTGCAATGAGTGTATTGGCATTTCCGTTTTGTAAAATTTAGTTCTGAGAATGCATTCTGGCAATGAGTGTATTGGCATTTCCATTTTGTAAAATTAGTTCAGAGAATTTGTTCCGCAATGGGTGTCGGGCATTTTCGTTTTGTATTGTTCAGTAAATTTGTCACTGGCAACCTCCGTCCCTGGCAAACAAAGTTCTCCCTCCTTAAACTGTCATTGATTTCTGGATTGTCTCATAACATATGCACAACGATTTATCTAATTTCTAGATTGTCTCTTAATTATAGGCACAACGTTTCATCCTTATTTTTTGGATTGTTTCTAATTGTATGCACTGGTGTACCCGCAAGGATTTTAAATAACTTTTACTTGACAACAATCCCATCCTTATGGTGACACCGTTTTCTTTTGATTATGCATTAACAACGTTTCAACTCCTTCATATAGGGTAAATTCCCAGCTTTATATTTTGGTTTACGGTGACAACTATCCTTTGTTAATCTTGTTGCTTCCTTTTACCTTTATCCCTTGTGGATATTTACAGGTGTAGTAAAACTTTTATCCCTTGCCTCAGCCCTCAATTATTTATTAATACCAAAGATAGGCCGATAAGATGTCCACTGTCTCGTATGTTTTCACCCTTTTTCTCTATAAATCTTATTTGGATAGATCTTAATATCGTTATTCCACCGTTATCTTTAGTTTTAACTTTTAATTTATTCTAGCATGTTATATGGGGCATTGAAAATGCACATGATCTATCAAGTGTAGAGTTTCATTATTATTGGATGAAGGGTATGAATATTGTACAACCGTTTTAGATATCTTTGCATGATTATGAAATGGTTTAAGATTTTAAAAATGATTATTATAATTAGATTGATGAAGTGTTTCCTTTATTAATAATAATAATAGTAACAATTATTAATATCATTGTTACTATTATCCTTACCAGTGGGATGAGGAATTTGTGTGTAAAGGTTGTTAAGATATACACGATTTAATTCCTCGGACATTGCTGTATAAATTCCCCATGATTATTGGTTAGTGATTTAATTTAGAATTTTTATAACAACCATAACATTTTAAGGTAAATTGATTTAGATGGAACTATGATGACTCTTGAAAAATTAATATTCACAAAGGAAATTGTTTCAAGGTGGATTTAGATTGTACCTTATGATATTATGCGCTTTAGACATGCATTGCAGGGCTCATAATGGAGGTTGGAATAAGTTGTGTTAATTTCCTTACTGGCTTTATTAATTATCATTTTCTTGTAATGTGATTGTTATTCTTGCAAAGTTATTGTAACTTAAAATGAAATGGTGTTGTCATTTTATGGCAATGATATTGTAGTTTTATTGTTATGGATAACACATAAGACGCAAGGTGATTGTTATTTTTGCAAAGTTAATGTGATATAAATGTAATGTGTTTATTATTTCATGGTAGCATTATTGTAATTTTTATTGTTATTGATAAACATATATGGTGGAATGTCCTTGAATTAAGTACAATAAATTATTTTGAGTTAGTAAATGAGGGTTGTTGTTCATTTAAATAATGTTGTACTTGGTTGGTAAACCTTCCGTGTGCTTGGTCTGCTTGTGCCAGGTAGGATGTAGACACCTCCATGTTCCTTAGAACAATCGCCAACCCTGAGACCTTAAATGGTTAAAATCAATGGGAACCTGGGCTTGAGCATTTATTATGTGTCTTGGAGGTCATAACCATTGCAGGGTAGGATGGATGGGTAGTCAATCTTATTATTTGTCGCTTGATTGCCGTTCATTCTTGCAGAGGTTCATGTGCGTCTTAGGGATTTTTGTTGTCATCGCATTGCATGCGTCATTTTCATCGTCGTATGGCGACGCAGAGTCGAATGTATTTATTATCCTTGTACCCACACACACACACAAAAAAAAAATTGCACTTGTTATACGAGGTTTGTCGTCGTGACGAGGAAGATCATTGCACCATTCAACCCCCCACTCATGGAGTTCAATGAGCTCCATGTCAATGTGGATGAGCTCCTACAACAGTGGCTACTACAAAAACCAAATGGGCTAGATACCTCTTTTCCCAGGAAGCAGTTAATCAATGGACCAAATACAGGCCCATGTCGTGACCCACTCGGGGCTACTACATTCCATTATTTATAAGGGTTTGAACGACGTTGGGTTGTGTGATTCGCATGTGTGATGCATCCAATCATCCAATATCAGGCATGCACCATCCGTTCCAACACATTATTTCTATGTACACACTCTGTCTGACATCATATTCCACCTGCTATCAGTGGATCTTATTGAGTATTAGTGTAGATATTCCCAAGAACCATTGATTATAGTTCATACGAACTCTCATTACAGGAACGAAAATTGCAGGGGATCCCATAGGTAGAAGGAACCTTTGAGTATAATTTACACAAGTTTTAGACATATGTCATGGTGACAACATTCCAAAAAAGGGAAAAGATATCTAATTTCAGCACATCCCATCATTTTTCGGTACACAAACTGTTATAATTCTTCACTCAACAAACATATCATCAGGACACCATATCGACATTGGAATCTCTCCCACTATATCTGTAACATCCCCAACCACCCCAGGCTAGGCCATGTCACACAACCTCAACTTTTGTAGATCTGAATCAACCAAAATGTAACATACCCAGCATACTACTGGGCAATGCTACTCCAAAAATCCACTACACAAATTCTATACTAAACACTACTTTGTGTAGTATAACTTGAAGTATCGTGTTCAACCTCAAACTGAGTCGCACCACACTAAATTTCTTCTTTTGATGAAAATTTATGTAGCGGAAGTAACTCAAACAACTGTGCATGAGTACACTGATCAAACAACATAACCATGCGCACAACCACCCCGACGTCACATGCCAATTCTGATTTCCTCATTCTTGGGTCTAATTCCTTGCACACACACATGAATTCCAGCCTCCTGTACACAGAGGCTACTTTACTATGCACCCAACCATTCAATCCTTGCCTCGGAGAATCATGACCAATATCAAGGGATAAATTAACAGGAAAATTATCAACAATTGTCATACTCATACACAACTAAAATAATGACTATCAACACCACAGTTACATGTGCAAGTAGCATTAAACAAAATAGAAACAAATACTTATATGTGACAACATACAAGAATTAATCGATGTCAAACATAGATAAACAGGCACACAATATACAATACAAGCACATATGAACACTTTTCTTTTATGAAAGTCACCAACTACGCACAGAACTCAGATGTTCATCCCAACCATAGAATTTGTTGCTCATAATATTTCAGCAACAAGAGACCTACGAGTTGGGGATTAACTCCACCAGAGAAAATGGGTTCCTAGTGATAGGATAAGGTATGATTTTCTACATAATTTCTCAGTCCTAGGTGCCTGCTACTACAACTAGCCCACAATCCCTCATTCCCCACACACCTGTCACACCCAAGGAAGTATGCCCCTTCTCTACTCAATAGTCCCTTAGTTGACCCACTTCCCTTCCAGGGTTACCAAAAATAGGTTGAACAAGAACTCTTCGAGCCCTATGACTAATGCCCAGTGCACCAAGGAACAATTCTCAACAAAACTCTCACCTAGAGAGTATTCCATGGGCCTCGCAACCCTCTTCTTCAACAACAAATCCATCACCCAGAGATACTACTCACGGGCCTAACAACCCGCCTCTTCAAAAAAATAAAAATACAACTACAACAACACAACTCCTTACAATATTCTCTATGCAGATAAGGTAATAGTCATCCTCTCCCGGAACTGACCCCTTCTACACACGATAGTCAATAATGAATAATTCCCCAAAATACACTAAGGCCAAGAATATATATTGCATGGCTTCAAATCGACACTTGTCACCTTCAGAAGTAGCTTAAGCCACTTGGTGACTTGTTCCCTACCCTCGGGAACTCAGGATAAAATAATTATCCTACATTACACTTTTCTGGGATATTATAAAATATTTCCCTAAGACTTACGTCTCACTGCCTTTTCCCTTTTCTAGTGGAGTTATCCCCCCATATTTTTTCGTCTGATTTTGTCTGTGAACAGTGATGCAATATTATATTAATAATTGTGATTATATTTACATGGATAGGTGCACTTGCCTAACTATGTCCTGACTCACCAGCCTCATAACCACTCAAGCTCTCTGTCCTCAATACATTTACAACCATATATATACATATATACAACTCATCTTTGTGCACACTCTTAGTTCATTCTCGTGCAATTTACCTAAGTGCGTGAAACACTGTGAAATGTGTGCACTTACCTAGGTGCGCACAACACTATGAAATGTGTGCACCTTTTTTTTATAATAGTTCTCCATGCACTACTCAGGTGCGTACAACACCAAAACTTAGTGCCAACGGGTCAAAAACCTAAATGTACATTTACATTTACAATTGGTACCAACAACTCACTAGCCTATATGGTCAATTTACAAAGGGTTCAGATCAGGGACATGACATTCCTCTCCCCCCTTATTTATGCACTGTCATCAGTGCATGATATACACATGTAGATACAAAATTTCAATTTTTTTTTAAAAAGATGCGTATATAATACCTGCATAGCATCCTCATACTCCTAGGTTGCATCCTCAAGACCATACCAGGTCCATTGGACCTTTACCAACTCAATGGCTTAATTATGGAGTTGTTTTATTTTCTAATCCAATATGCAAATCGGTCGCACTTGAAAATCGCCTTCTAGCTCCACCTGAATCACAATCCAATCAATAATATGATTAGCAACATGTACATACTTTTTCAGCAATGAAACATAGAAAACATTATGAATACTCAAGGATGCAAAAATTTATGAGACACAACCAATCCTTTCAATGATTTTAAATGGCCCACAATAGCACACTGCTAACTTAGAACGCTTTCCCAACTTTAGGGAATTGCACCTGGCCTTCACTTCCAAAAACGCGTGATCAGGTCTAATTTAAACTCTTTGTGTGTTTTACCTTTATTTGTGCATATTTTCTTCCTTTCTTTGGAAACCTTTAAATTCCACCTTATCTTTACCATCTTCTCCTCCATTTCCTGGAGAAAATCTGGCCCAACTACTACGTGGTCTGTTGGGTTGTTCCAAATCACTGGCATGTTGCACTTTCTACCATAAATTTATTCAAATGGTTTTATCTTTAAATAACCTCGATACCCATTGTTGTAAGAAAACTCTACCGAATGAATGTAGTCTTCCCATTTTGATGGCTTATCCATCACATACATTTTGAGCATATCTTCAATCGCCTGATTTACCCTCTCTGTTTTTCCATTTGAATCAGGGTGATATACTGTTGTAAAGTTCCGATTTGTTACAAATCCTTTGAATAGAACTTTCCAAAAGTTCGAGGTGAACATGGAATCTCTATCACACACAATTTTCTTAGGTACACCATGCAGCTTGGAAATTTCTCGCATGTATATCTCAGCAATGTTGGTTGCCTTGTGCATTGACTTCACTAGAAAAAAATGGGCATCCTTAGTAGCTTGTCTACCGCCACCATAATAGAATCATGTTTCTTATAAGTCCTAGGAAACTTAGTAATGAAATCCATGGTCACAACTTCCCACTTCCACTCAGGAATGGGAAAATTGGCACACTTGTCAACAATTCTCAAAATTGGTGCACTAGTCAACAAAATTTTCAAGTGTTGAAAACTCCTTGCACAATCTGGAGTCCATTCAAATCACGCACCTTTATTTTGCAAAGATGTAATTGGATGTGCAATATTTGAGAATCCTTCAATAAACCTTTTGTAGTACCCTTCCAGTCCCATAAAGGACCTTACCTCTACAATATTTCTTGGTGTCATCCATTCTTCAATGGATTTTATCTTTTCCTGATCCATAGCTATTCTTTCCTTGGCAATAATATGACCCAAATAATGAATTTGTCACTGATAAAATGAACACTTTCTCAACTTTGCATAAATTTGATGCTCCCTCAATACCTGCAACACCATATTTAATTATTTCTCATTCTCTTCTTCTAACTTTCAATAAATAAGTATGTCATCTAGAAATACAATGAAAAGCTTATCTAAATAACTTCTGAAAATTCCATTCATCAAACACATGGAGATAGTTGGTGCATTCGACGACCCAAATGGCACCACTGTAAAGTCGTAATGAGAATACCTTTTTCTGAAGGAATTCTTACTGATGTCTTCTTCCTTGATTCTCACTTGGTGATATCCATATCTGAGATCAATCTTAGAAAATATCTATGTGCCCCGCAGTTGATCAAAGAGGTCATCTATCCTTGGCAAAGGATACTTGTTCTTTACTATTACATTGTTCAACAACCTGAACTCGATACAAATCCTCAGTGTACCATCCTTGTTCTTCATGAACAAAAATAGGGCACCCCAAGGTGACACGCTATATACCCCTTCTTTAGAAGCTCTTCAAGTTGCATATACAACTCCTTCAATTCTGGCGTACTCATTCTATAAGGAGTCTTGGATACAAGTGTTTCTCCAAGCATCATATTTATGGAGAAATCAATATCTCTTTTCAGAGTAAATCCTGATATATCTTTAAATAAATCCTCATACTCTTTCAATACTATGCAGTCTTCAATACTTGTCACTTTATCCTTAGGTGCCTCTTCCATGTGCACTGCAAATATTTAACATCCTTTCGTGTAGCTTTTTTTCAATTGCAAGAATGAAACTTCTCTAACAGTTACAACTCTTTGAATTCCTTGAGCTAATCTTAATTTTCCTTCCTCATCCAAACAAGTAAATGATTTATTGTATGAGTCCAGGATAGCATGGTGCTCATCTGACCAATCCATACCAATGAGGAAATCATACGAACCCAAAGGTATGATATTCAAATCATCCCTTGTGAGTAGTCCATTCATCTCCATTTGACTTGTCCTAATGATCTCATTAATTTTCCTTTTTTCTCCTGTAGCTAACTACACTAACCATGGTTTTCCAAGCTTTCTTCTAAAAAACTGGAATCTTTCCACCATCTTAGGATCTAGATAACTATGACTAGCTCCTGATTCAATTAAACAATGGGTTGGTCATTAATCTTACCTTCCACCTTGATCATGTGTGACTGAAACTCAACCTTATTGTTATCTAGGGCTGTGTAAATCCTTGGCACATTTCTTCCCATGTCCTCAACTATCGCAGCTTGTTGTACAATGTGAATAGTCCTCTCTTTATCACCTCTTTGAGGGAAATATCTATGCATATTATCTTTGTCACAATTCCAACATTGAATAGATTGTTTCCATGGATTTTTCCCCACTATATCTGACCTTATGGGATCCTGGAGAGCTGGATGTCCCTGCACAATATTTTTGAAAAATGGTGGCTTAGGCCCCTTCTTCCTCTGATCCACCTTGATTTTCATCTTATCTTCCTAGGCCTTTTGGAAAATTGGTATTCCCCTTTGCTACTCATAAAGACACTTAGTGTGCCTTATAGTTTCCTCCAATGTATTAGGGTCAACATATTGTATCTTGTCACTAGTAAATGAGGAAAACCCACTCAAGTACCTTTGAATTTTAACTTTCTCATCCTTGATGAATGCAACATATTTCAGAAGCTCTAAAAATATTGTTTCATACTCATCTATCACCATACTACCAAGCTTGAGTTCAAAGAACTCATTCATTTTATTCTCATAGTACCACTTGGTTAAGTATTTATTTTTGAAATACCTCTTGAAATCCCTCCAAGTGACTATCTTCTCATCAATGTATTTCACTTACACAAATTGAGCCCACCACATTGATGTTTTTCCTTTTAGCTGATAGATGGAAATTCTCCCTTCTACCTGCACACAATAATTATGCATCTAGAAGTACTTCCTCATACCCCAACAGCTAGGTATATGCATCCTCATACTTCTTTTTTTCACCGTCAAAGGTAGGAGGCTTTATCTTATTCATTTATCCATATAGCTCATCCACCCTAGTCCTTCTCTTATGCTTTATGATAGGAGATGGACTCGAACTATTGTGCAATTTCATAAAAGAATGATTTTGAGAGTGGTGATGATGCTTATCGAAATTCCTTCCTTATCCATTTTCTTTTGTATTATGTCCAAGATTTGCATCAAATTGACATTGAAGCCATCTTGTTGCTCCTTATCTCTCATAAGTCTTTCATTATCAACCTTATATATTTGGACATCTTGTTGCAATCTCTTTATGGTTTCTACCAAGTTCATGCGCTCCTCCTTGGATTTTGTACCATCAGCACCCAAACCAACATAGAAATCCACAAATTCATCAATAGGATTCTAAGTTCTTTGTGCATATTCCGTGTTTTTGAACTTATGCACTGATTTTGTCCTTCTCTAATCACTGATAATTTTGAAAAATTTGCAGATAAAAATATTTGTTAGGTCAATTCATGAGACAAATTCATGAAAATCTACACCATTTTATCAAAATCCCTTCTTCTGAAGCCCATGCGCGCACTGGTATTCAACACACCTCAATGTGTGATGTCAACATTTAACATGTACAACATGTATCAATAATGTGCATGGACCACAAATTTGTTTTGTATAGCCCCAAACCTTTAGTGTGCACACCCATGTACCATTGTTTATTGTGTAGTTCCAGTGTCGCACTCTACAATGTCAAAAATTTAGTGCACACATCTGCACATTCTTACTTAATTCTCACCATGGCCACGCTGAAATTCCAAATTCAACCACTTACCAGTCCAAATTTTTCCTTAAGTATAAGTCAGCTCACATAGGTTCAATGTTGAAACTAGAGATCCGATGCTTCTTTTTGACCCCTGGCCCATACAATTACAGTGCTAAACCAATAGCTTTGATACCATAATTTAACGTCCCCAACCACCCCAGGATGAACCACGTCACACAACTTCAACTTTTATAGCTCTAAATCAACCAAACTGAAACATCCCCAACATACTATTGGGTCATGCTACTCCAAATATCCACTGCGCAGATTTTATACTAAACACTAGTCTATGGAATATCATTTGAAATAATGTACCCAACCTCAAACTAAGTTGCAACACACTAACTTTCTTCTTTTAACAGAACTTTATGCAGAATAAGTAACTCAAACAATTGTGCATGAGTACATGGATCACAAAGCATAATCGTGCACACAACCACCCTAGCGTCACACACAAATTATTAGTTCCTTGTGCATGAGGTCTAATTCCCTACGCGCACACACTAATTCCAACCTCTTGTGCACACAAGATACTTTACTATGCACCCAACCATTCAATCGTTGCCTTAGATGCTTGTGACCAATATCAAAGGATAACTTAACAGGAAAATCATAAAAAAAAATCAGACTCATGCAGAACTAAAATAATGACTATCATCACAACAGATACATGTGTAAGCAACATTAAACATAATAAAAACACAATTATATGTGACAACATACAATAATTAACCCATGTAAAAAATAGATAAACAAGCACACAATATACAAGACAATCACATATGAATGCTTATCTTTTTATGAAAGTCACCAACTGTGCACATAAATTAGACGTTCCTCCCAACCATAGAATTTGTTTCTCATAATATTTTAGCAATAAGTCACCCCTGAGCTGGAGCTTAACTCCACCAGGGAAAAAGGGTTCCTAGTGACAAGCTAAGTTCTTATTCTCAACATAATTACTAAGTCCTAGGTTCCCACTACTACAACTAGCCCACAGTCCCTCATTCCCCATGGACCAGTCACACCCAAGGAAGTATGCCCCTTCTCTACTCAATAATCCTTTGGTTTCCCCACTTCCCTTCCAAGGTTACCAACAACAAGATAGATAAGAAGTCTTTGAGTCCTGCGACTAATTTCCAACACACTAGGGAACAATTCTCAGTAAAAATCAAATCTAGAGAGTATGCTCACGGGCCTGAAAACCCACTTCTTCAACAACAAATATCTCACCTAGAGGGACTTCTCAGGGGCCTGACAACTCATCTCTTCGACATGAAAACTATGATTACAACACTGCAACTCCTTACAAGCTTCTCTATACAGATAAAGTAATAGTCGTCCTCTCCTGGAACCAACTCCTTCTGTACACGAGAATCAATAATGAATAATCCCCCAATAATTCCTCAAAATACGTTAAGGCCAACAATATATATTTCATTCCTTCAAATCAACACGTGTCACCTTCACAAGTAGCTTAATCCACTTGGTAGCTCATTCCCTACCCTCAGGAACTTACGATAAAATAATTATCCTACATTACACTTTTCTATAATATTATAAAATATTCCCCTGAGACTTACGTCTCGCCCCATTTTCCCTTTTCCGATGGAGTCAGATCCCCATTTATTTTCATATGATTTTTTCTGCATGCAACAATGTAATATTATATTAATAACTATAATTATATTTACATGGATAGGCACACTGACCTATCTATGTCCCAGCTCACCAACCTCATATCACATCGGCTCTCTGGCCTCAATACATATACAACCATATATATACATCCATATAACTCAGCTATGCGTGCACTCCCAAGTCATTATTTCACACTTTACCCCAAGTGCGCACAACACTATTAAATGTGCGCACTTACCCAAGTGTACACTACACTATGAAATGTGTGTACCCTATTTTTTATAACAATTATACGCACACTACTCAGGTTCACACAACACCAAAAATTAGTGTCAATGGCTCACTGGTCTAAATGTGCATTTACATTTACAATCGGTACTAATGGCTCACCAACCTATATGTTAAGTTTACAAAGGGTTCGGATCATGGACATCACAGTATCATACCACCATCAGTTTCTCCATCCCTTCCACCACACTCATATCAATAAACCATCTTTCCTCCCCGCTCCTTTCCCTCTCCCCCCCCTTCATTATATATACCTTTCCTCTCCAACATCCCCTAGATATATTATCCATGCCTTCTTCTCTCTCTCAAATTGTCTCTCACCCCTACTCATCATGATCCATGGCCCACTTCCACAGTCAGCCAAGGCCCTTTTCCGCACCCCCTAGAACATCCATTCCCATCACCACACATTTCTTCTTTCTTGTATTATCGTTGTACCAAAATATTTTAGGAAGAGCCTGTACACTGCTAACCTACAAGCTTTCCCACTGCTAAAGGGGGTCATGTCTTATACCCTTCACTAATCACAAGGGCCCATTCATCTCACCCATTCATTGCATGGAATGGGATATTCCATGCCACATCCACTTCACCTATGTAGAAGGATATATTATTTCATCATCCATCCATTCCCCACCCCCCACAGCTCTGTGACTTCCCTCTCTTTACACATCCCACATTTCCAACCCTCCCTGCCTCCCCCATGGACCAGAATCGATTTGCAATGACATCCTGATGATTTTTATCTTACTTAGGTCCAACCATTCCAACAACTTGCTTCATCGTATGATGATTTTATCTTACTCACCTTTTTCATCCTCGATTCACCCACAAAAGGATGAGCTAGATAATAGTGGTGGGGAAATGTTGGCACCCAAATTTTTGGGTTAATTTTTATGTGCACACACCAAGGGAGAAGTTCATGCCCATTCTATAAGTTTTGCATGTACTTGAGTAAGTGCACGAGTATTTACATGAAGTGCACATCGGACCAGGTTTTTCCAGTAGAGCACAGAACATAAAGACTACCAAGTGTGCGCTAGTCCTAGTTTTTTCATTTACGCCAAAAGCCAATAAGATTCCCACTGAAAGAAAGAAAGGAATAATCAGGATATCTCTCTAAATGATTAGTGCTAGAAGAATATGAAGATGTGGGGTGGCCAAAAGAGGAATTGTTCAGGCAGTTAATATTTCCCCTAATGAAAACATTATACATGGAGCACTTGCAAGTACATGAAGCATGTGAGGTAGATCGATCATACAATAAAGTGTTGGTTGTGGAACCTGATTATCTTCCCAATTCATAGATGTTTTTTTAGCCGCGTTTGGAGCCCATTACATGATTGGGGGTGTGGAGGGCTTTCCCCTCCACTTCTATCTCCAGGGGGTCTAAGCGGGGTGGTGAGAAATTTTGGAGACCCCCCACCTGGTGGTGGATTTGGGGGTAGCGGCCCTAAATCAAAATTTTGGGAAAATTTTCATTGTAAAATATTGTAATTTCATAGTCAATCTAGATTGTTCATTATAAGGTCAAAGATCTAACGGTAGAAGTTATGTTAGGGATTTTTCCCTAGAAGGAAACCCTATTTTATATATCAAGGAATTGTATTGTGGGCATGTGAGCAAGTGAATATTATATTCTGAGAGAGGAGACTCTGAGAGAAATAAGAGGAAGTTACAACAGGTATGTTGTATCCCTTCATTTGTTGGATAATAATAAAGGAAGGACCTGACAATTTCTTTTGTGAATGTATTTAACACTAGGTGAACCATGTATATATGTTCCCTTATTATATTGTGTATCTTATGTGTTTTATGTCCACATTTATTTTATTTTATTTCTCTGTCATCCTATTTTTTCTAACAACTATTATTAGAATGAAAGGTAACTTGCGGGAAAAGAGGGTTCCTGGTTCGAGTGGGAGCAATGGAGGAAGATGGAAAATTTAAGGTTGAGAAATGTAACGACCAAAAATATGAGTTATGGAAGATGCAGATGGAATATTATTTATATAAGAAGGATCTTTCCCTACCATTGGGAGGAAAATAAAAGCAATCGACGAGTATGAAGGATGAAGAATGAAATATTATTGACAGAAAGGCACTGGGAATGATATCGATGTGCCTGAAATTGTCAGTGAATTTTAATATTTTGAAATAAAAGACAATGGAGGATATGATGAATTCATTGGCTAAACTATATGAAAAACTCTCGACTTATAATAAGGCATTATTTCTAATGAAGTGATTATTTAATATGAAGATGTTAGAAGATGGGTCTATTTCCGATCATTTAAATGAATTAAATACATTTACTAATAAGATGAGTTTTGTAAAAATGAACTTTGATGATGAGGTTAGGCCTCTTCTAATCTTGTGCTCATTTCCTGATATGGAATGTCTTGGTCACAGATGTAACTAACTCTCTCTCTAGTTCAAACACTCTGAAATTTGATGATGTTTTTTATGTTATCCTTAATGAGGAAATGTGATGGAAAATCACAGGTGAGACATCAAGTAATGCATTGACCATGGAAAATAGGGGAAGAAAAAGAGAAAGAGGAAAGTGTCCCAGAAACCATGGGAAGTATAGGAACAACATATCCAAATCCAAACTAGGAAATATAGAGTGTTGGAATTGTGGAAAGAAATGATATCTGAAGAAAGACTGTAGAGCTCCAAAGAAACAAAGAGATGGACAACAGGAGAAAAATCAAGAAGAAAATGTAGCAGAGGATGTGTTACAAGACGCTTTGATTATTTCTTTAGATAATATTACTTAGTATTGGGTAGTATATTCAAGGGCTTCATTTTATGCCACCCCATAAGAAAGATTTTCAAAATTATGTTCAAGGTGATTTTGGAAAGGTTTATTTGGGTGATGATTAACCATGTAAAATTGTTGGAATGGTTAAAGTAGAAATAAAGAAAAATAATGGAAACCAATGGTTGTTGAAAGAGGTGAGACATACACCAGATCTGAGAAGAAATATATTTCCAACGTGATAGTTTACAAGTGAAGGATGTATATCTACATTTACAGATAATGTGTGGAAGGTCACTAAAGGATCACTGGTAATGGAAAAAGGAGAGAAGGTAGTTACATTGTATTTATGTACTGGTAATGTAGACGCTTCCATCTCTTTAGCCTCTACAAGAGTGGATAAATCACTGTGGAATCATAAGCTTGGACACATGAGTGAGAATGGGATGCAGATACTTCACAAAAGGAATTTGATTCCAGATATTAAACAGGTTGATTTGGATTTATGTGAACACTGTGTTTATGGAAAACAGAAGAGAGTCATATTTCTCAGGGTTGGAAAGTAAAAGAAGAGTGAAGAGTTAGAGATTTTTCATACAAATATATGGGGACCAAATCAGGTGTCATATTTTGGTGATTCTCATTATTATGTTACTTTTATTGATGATGCAACTAGAGAAACTTGGGTTTATTGCATTGGACAAAAATCTGATTTTTTTGACACTTTTAAGAAATGGAAAGATTTGGTTGAGAATGAGACAGGAAAAACCTTGAAGTGTCTTAGATCATACAATAGAGGTCAATACTACAATAAGGAGTTTGATAATTATTGTTCATACCATGGGATTCATAGA
>ML791993.1:851296-877401 GCA_009831015.1 Picea engelmannii | reverse complement strand
GAGCTTATTGTTTTCTGCATTATTGCTTTCATGAAAGAGTGTTAGTACTGAGTCTCTGTTTGAGAGTAAGGGTCATGTTCTCTGATTACAAGATAGTTGTTCTTACCCATTGCAATGTTATTTTAAAATGTAATCCAGGATTCGTAAATTGAACTATAAAGAATTGCAATAGGGAGATCTCTTTCCTGTGATACAATTCAGAACTTCAGTTCAATTCAGCAAGTTAGATAGAATGATTTCTTTACTACAACACTAAGTGCTTTTGGAATTGAGCATATATAGTGCGCAGCTATCTTTGAAACAAAAGACTTCCTTGGGTTGATAATTTATGTTCCACTTGGTTGTTTAAAATTAATTAAGCAATTATAGTGACCAACATTATGGTGTGCACAAGACCAGATAGTGCACATGCAGTGGGAGTTATGGGCAATCATATGAACAATCCAGGTAAAGAACATTGAGAGGCAGTAAAGTGGATTCTCAGGTATTTGAGAGGTACTACTACTCATGCATTATGTTTTGGAGGTTCAACCACTGCTCTACAGGGATATGTTTATTCATATATGATGGGTGACAAATATAGCAGGATGAGCACCACATCGTATGTTTTTACCATAGGTGGAACAACAGTAAGTTGGATTTCAAAATTGCAAAAGGGTGTTTCACTTTGAATAACGGAAGCAGAATATGTTGTTACTACATAGGCTAGTAAAGATATTATTTGGTTAGAGAGGTTTATGGAGGGATTGGGAAATAAGGGGGAGAATAGCAGGTTGTACTGCGACAACTAGAGTATCATTCATCTTGCAAAAAAATCATCCTTCTATTATAATACTAAAAATATACAACTCAAGTACCATTTCATATGATCCGTTTTGGAAGATAGACAATTCAAGTTGGAAAAGATACACACTAGTTAGAATCATCCAAACATTTTAACAAAGGTAGTAACAAGAGAGAAATTGAGTTCCTTATTAGTTTCAGTTGGCCTTCAAGCATGAAGGTGAAGATGAGAAATTTTCTAGGTCCAAGGTGGATCATAGTCCAACATGTACACCAGCAGTGGAGTTGTTTTGATCATTCACCAAGTGGGATATTGTTGGTTGTGGAGCCTAATTATATTCTTGATTCATAGGCCTTGTTTCAGCTATGTTTGGAACCCATTACCTGATGGGTGGTTATGGGGGAGATTCCCCCCCCCCCCCCNCTCACCAGGGGGTCCAGAGCAGGAAACAAAAAATCTTGGAGCCCCCCCTGGTGGGGGATTCGATGGAAGCTCCTCCGAAGAAATTTTTTGGGAAACATTTATGTTGGGTTATGAAAAGGTACAGATATTCTCCTCATTTCCATGATTTATGATATCATCTTGACTGAATTTTCTGTTACTTAGGAATAAAATAGGATATGAAATGATTAAAATGTCTTCTAGAACTATCATTGAGTTGAAGTTCATAAATTCTAAAATATGGTTGTAATTGTTTGATTTTTTTACAGGAATGGGTAAATTTTGGTAAACTCACGATAGTAGAAGAGATTTCAAAGATACGCAAGCTATTGGAGGTTAAAGATATGGAGCGTAAAGAAGTTTTAAAAGAGATTAGTTCTCTATTTTGTAAACTTCATAAATAGTAATAGAAATCCTGAAGATCTCTCGATCCTCATGATAGCTTAATTTACCCATATTTTGTAATATATAAAGGGTAGTGAATCCTGGAAAGGATAATCTAAGAATTGTATCTAAGCATTCAGAATTCAAAATTTCTCTGTGCAAACATCTTTTGTAAATGTTGTATCAGTTATGGAATTAATAAAGGTTTTGAATGTTTCCATCATTTTCGTATACTGAGTTTCTAGTAGTAGTGCTTCTAAGGACTGAGGACCCAGTCTGAAGGAGTTACTGTCTCAATCTGTATCTTATCAGTTTGATTTATGTTTCGAACATTAAATCCCTTTTATCATCGTTAAGATAATGCATAAGTGTGTTATTGCTTTGATATTGTTTGCTTGTAGAAGATATATGCTTTCATTTGAATGTTGTCGATTGTTATTCCAGATTCCATTTATTGTAGTTTACTGCTTGACAATTCCTCTCATTTTCACATGCATTGTTCCTTTCAATTAAATTAGCAATTGTTGTTCCTTTCTGTTAAATTAGCATTTGTTGTTTCTTTCGCTTAACTAGTGTTTGTTGTTCCTTTCCATTCAATTAGCATTTGTTGTTTCTTTCAATTAACTAGCATTTGATGTTCCTTTTAATTAGTTAGCATTTGTTGTTCAATTACCATTTTGTCTCAATTTACAATATTAAGTATTTCTTTCCAGCAGATTAGATAGTCATCAATGGATCAACTTATTTTCATAGATTCAATTCTTGTTTCTTAATTAGATCAATTCATGCCTTTAATATCATATTCAATTCTTGTCTCTCAATTAGATCAATTCAACAATTTAATTCATGCCTTCAATTCATAGCACATTATAGATCATATTTCAATCATGTTCAGTACGATCTTATCTTTAGAAACTTAATGAATGTGTGAGGAACTTGATTGTTGATAAACTCATATTTTCTTTAACTACAATATTTTAGCCTCTACGAGCTATCTGCATAGACTTTGCTGATATTCTTGAAATAGAAGACGAATCCTCGAGTTGATAAATTAATGTTAAACTAAGGTTGTTTTTAGGACATCTTTAGAGACCAACATTTTGGCACCATTGTCGAGGAGAGTGTCAAAGATAGAATAGGTTGTATCTCTGGAGGATGAGGTATTGAAGATGCAAGGTGAGAATCTACGCAGGCAATAAGTAAGATGCTTATGCCAGTGCCTACCTCTAGCTGATACTTAGAGGTTATATAGGTTTTTTTGAAATTTTTGTGTGAAGTGTGTATGACTAAGAAAAAAGATCCTGAAAAACTGACACCCCCACCAAAAACTACCAAAGCCTAGGGTTTGGTGCTCCCTGGGAGAATCACTTTCATAGATGATATCATCTGAAAAGAGGAATCTCAATCTTTGGTTGGACCTAGGAAAGGATATACCTAAATCCATCAGGCAATAGTTTCACTAGCTACAACCCACACTAAGATTCAAAGAAAAACTAGAGGGACTGAGAAGAGATTTCAAATCACATATCTTCCACCCCTCAACCCTTTAGACGAGGGAAATTCTCATAATCTGGAGGAAGAAGAAGGAGAAACCAGTGGGGTTGCCAAGGCAAACCCATCACCATCACCCAAATCTCCTGTGAAAGAAGAAAGCATACCTGAAATCCCAGATAGAGGTAGTGCAATCAAATCCCCTAGGGGATCAAGTAATCAATCAAAAGAATACCCAGGCCAAGAAATTCCATAATATTATTAGCAGATCTTCTACCAAATGGTGCAACCAAATCAACAACGACCCCAGACCTCCACTCTATAATATCTGATAGTTGATCCAGTCGCCAATGCCCCCATGAAAGCAATTCCCCTGCAGAATCTGCCAACTTTTCATGGATTGATTTCAGAAGACCCGAATGCATTGTTATTCGAATTTGATGTCCTATGTAGGGGTTATGATTACACCTATGAACCCCAAAAACTAAAGTTTTTCCCTTCCACTTTGAAAGGGGCATCTTTGCGTTGGTTTATGGGATTGGGAGGTGGAACTATAAACTCATGGGATGAGATGAAACAGGCCTTCTTGACAAAATATCAGGATTATTGTAGAACCAGTGACCTAAAAGATGAAATATTTCAAATTTCTGCAAAAGAAAATGATACATTAGAGGATTATGTTGAAAGATTTCAATATAATCTGCAAATATCTCCTTATGGTACATTACCAGGTGCAATGCTCAAAGCCACTTTGATAAAAGGAATGAAAGATGAGTGGGTAGAAACATTGATTTTAATGGGGAAGGGTGATATTTATCAAAAAACTTATGATACTATCAATCTATTGTGCATCAGGTGCTCACGTGAAAGTACAAGGACTAGATCAGGAATGCAAACTCCCCTCACCAGAAACAACAATGTTACCAATGGAGGAGTTACCCGAGCTGAAGTCGGTAATCTCTTAGAAAATTTCAAAACTGATATTTTGAGCACTCTGACTACACAATTGGATGTATTGCAGGCCAAACAGAATCAAGCAGAAGAAGAACAGACTTTGGCCATATTTTTCCACAGATGCAGAAAAAAACATGGTCCAAGGGAATGTCCTTTGGATGTGGTTCGGGTTTGTGCTATTTGCACCAAAGATAACGCAACAGAGCAATACCCATTTCTCCCTAAATTAAAAGTTTTCTTTAGAGAAGTAGAAGAGGAAATAGAACCATTATACATGATGGCTCAGCATTGCCAATGGAAGGCCCAACCTCTAGGTACACTACAGGACCCCTCCTCTTTATTTTATGGGAAGTATAATCAACAGAAAAATTCTGGAAACACATGGTAGGGCCAACCATTTACTAATCAAAACTGGCAGCCCCAGCAATATCCAGCTGTGAATCCCACTTGGCCGAACCAACCTGCTACAAATCCCATCTGGCATAATCAATCAGCTACAAATTCATCCTAGTCGAATGTACAATACTCTACCCCATCTTGGAAAAACCCAAAAAACAACCCCTACCCTTCACAGTGGTCCAACACGGCTGCCCAAAACCCAAATTGGAACCAAAATTGGCAGTGCCCCATGGGGATAACCAATCAAACCATGGGGATGGCCCCTCAAACCCAACCCTCTTTGAAAGCCCCACTCCAATTGCCCCAAAACACTAAACCATAATTGCTCCCTCAATTACCAGCCCAACCTCACCCAAATCCCAATAACAGACCAGCCCATCTCGTCTAGATTATGGAGAATGGGGAAGGGGAAACCAACTCAGTAGGGTGCAACAAACTCTGGTTGAGATCAGGGTGTATAATCTCTCTTGAAGAAAGTAACATTTTCCAAGAGTAGGAGAATGAAAATAACATACAACAAACAATAAAACCCTCAACTGTGGTCATAATAGAAGAAACGGAGCAGGGAAGAAACACAGTTGAATCATAGGATCCTGATAAGGATGCAACTCCTCCTCCCCCGTTCCCGAAAAGATTGATGATAGAAAAACCTACTATGTATCCTAACTTTGACATTGCAGGGGAACCCAAGAATTTATATGTCAATATCCCACTCCTGCAAGCTCTGCAAGACATTCCAATTTATGCAAAGACAACCAAGGAAGTATGTGGGAGGAATCCTATTAGGAAAATAAAAAATTCATCATCAGTTGTTCATGTGGTAGGAGCCTTGTCTGATCTAATTTTAGGTAGACAAGAACCAATCAAATATGAAGATCCAGGGAACCCCATAGTAACAGTTCAGATCCAGAGCTATTATTTTCCAAATACACTAGTCAATTTGGGGGTGGCCATCAACATCCCAACTATGGAAACCTACAACACCCTGGGTTTTGACTCTTTCTAGCCTACCCCAATTATGTTACATTTGGTTGATCGAACAATGGTTATACCAGTCGGCACAATACATGATATAGAATTCCAGTCGACTCTTGGGAATATCCAACGGATTTCCTCATCATCAACCCAAGAAGTGGACTCGAAGGGAATCCATTAATACTGGGAAGACCTTGGCTCGCAACAATAGATGTGTACAAATGAAGTCGTACGGGTAATATGACAATTGCTAGAGAAGGTGTTACGAAAAATCTCATATTATATCCTCCAGCCAAGCCAAGCTTGACTATCGTATATCCACAATTTCCACCACCAAGATATCCAGAAAAGGATCTACGGGCCCCTCTCACACTGGAAGAATCTCTCAGACTCAAGAACCAATTAGAGTATGACGTGATCAGTGGGTTTATTAACAACCCAACCATTGTGAGTAACCCCACATGCCATATGCTCAAAGTTGTTCTAGATTGTGAAGTGTAGGGAGACTCGCTGGAAGATTTAATGGAACAACAAATCCTGACCACCATTGTTCATAACAAAAAATCAGTTGAGATTGCACCAGGGAGGTCTCTAAACATTAATGCCAATTTAGATGAGAAACAACAACAAAAACTTATTCAAATCCTTTCTAAATATCAACAAGCTTTTGCCTGGGAATATTCTAACATGAAAGGTATTGATCCACAACTCTTCACACACCATATTTATATTGAGAAATATGCATGACCTATCCGACAACCCCAAAGAATATTGAATCCCCATCTCAGGGATATTGTTAAAGAAGAATTACAAAAGTTGTTGGACGTATATTTTATATATCCTATCTCGGATAGTCGGTGGGTTTCCCCACTAGTGATCGTCCCCAAGAAAAATGGAAAATGGTGAATCTTTGTAGATTACAGGGAACTTAACAAAGAAACTCAAAAGGACCACTTCCCCTTACCTTTCATCAATCAGGTCCTATATACTTTAGCAGGGAAGAAATTCTTTTCTTTCCTAGATGGTTTTAGTGGCCACAATCAGATCCAGATTGCCCTAGAAGATCAAGATAAAACTACATTCACATGCCCCCAGGGTACCTTTTCATACAGAGTATTTCCCTTTGGACTATGTAATGCTCCAGCCACATTCCAAAGGGAAATTTTGATCATTGATAGTGGAAAAGTTGGCAGATAAGTTGTCTTCACTGTCACTCTACAAAACCGTACATGAGATTTGCACCTCACCCATTTTGAGAATCCTTTGGATTGTCGTGTAGGTGCACTGACGGATGTCTGGAAGGCCAGAGCATGTATTATAGTTGGATGGGTCTGAAGAGCATTCAATGATAACTAAAAGGCCGGAAATGCCAGCTGATCCTTCCATGACGATGACTTGTACTATACCCTAAAGGGGGATTGGGATTCCTTACTACTTCAGCGACCTGATTAGCAAATGGCTTGAAGTTTACATGGATGATTTCACACCCTATGGAAATGACTTTGATCAAGCTCTGGACAATCTGGAAAAGGTACTTGAATGATGCATCACTACTAGGTTATGTTTAAGCCATGAGAAATGTCACATGATGATGACAGAAGGTGTTGTGCTAGGGAATTATATTTCTACAGATGGAATTAGGGTAGATCCAGTAAAAATAGAGGTAATCCTTAATCTACCTACACCACACACACAAACTGAGGTACACAGTTTCCTTGGCGCTTCAGGATACTATCGCAGATTTATGGAAAATTTTGCAAGAATTGTTGCACCTTTACATGCTTTAACTGGTAATTTGGAGTTTCAATGGTCTGAAAAGTGTGATGTGGAATTTGCCATACTCAAGAAGTTGATCTAGATAGCACCGATGTTAAGAGGACCAAATTGGAAAATACCATTTCACATCTCCACTGATGCATCAGATATTTCCATAGGCGTTGTCCTTGGACAGGAAGAAGACAAGAAACCCTATGCTATTTATTTTATCAGCAAGAATCTCACTCCCACTAAATCTAATTATACAGTAACAAAAAAATAATTTTTAGTTGTTATACATGCCATCAATAAATTTCGTCATTATATAACAGGCTATCTAGTTATTCTGTATACTGATCATTCTGCTATTAAATATCTAGCTAATAAACCTATTATTAATGGATGGTTCACTCGATGGTTATTTCTATTGCAGGAATTTGACATCACCATCAAAGATCGACCTGGAAGAGAAAATATTGTTGCATACTTCTTGTCCGGCATACCCAAAATAGATGACTCCTTGACAGTTGAAGATCAATTTCCAGATGAGCATCTGTTTGTCGTCACTTCTAAACCACCTTGGTACGCTGATGTGGAAAATTATCTGGCAATGGGGAAATTACTGGCACATCTATCATCAAGGGAAAGAAAACTTATTATACAGTGTAGTGGATGATTCACTTGGATCAATGGATATCTCTTCCACACAGGGGTTGATTTCCAGATCCGCAGATGCTACGAGATGACAAAATCTATGACATACTGAAGGCAGGACATGAAGAGCCCTGTGGTGGGCATTTTGCAGATCGCAGGACTGGAAATAAAATTTTACAGATGGGCTACTATTGGCCCTCAATATTCAGCTATGCAAAGAAATATGTCCAGACCTGCGACAGTTGTCAGCGGATGAGAAAAACAGGCCAGGCTGATGAAATGACTCTGAAAGTAAGAGTAGTCACAGAACCATTCGAGAGATGGGCACTAGACTTTGTTGGCCCCTTCAATCCGAAGTCAAATTAGAATGCCTATATTTTAGTTGCAACGGACTACATGACCAAATGGGTAGAGGCAGAAGCCTTACCAAACGCAACAGAGGAAGTAGTCATCAAATTTCTTTTCAAATTATTTGTACGGTATGGACTACCTAGGGAAGTAATCACTGATGGGGGGTCACAATTTACAGCTCATAGACTTACGACCACCCTAAAAAATTATCATATTAAGCACAAAGTTACTTCCCCATACCATCTAGACGCAAACGGACAAGTAGAAAGCACCAATAAAGTTTTGGAGGCAATTTTGATAAAAACGGTCTCACCAAATCGACAAAATTGGGCTACTGAGCTCCCAAATGCCTTATGGGATTATTGCACAACATGGTGTAACACCACTGGCTACTCTCCTTATCATTTATTCTATGGTAAAGAACCTATATTTCCAATCAAGTTTGAAATTAAGACTCTAAGGATGGCCCGGGAGATTGGACTGGATCTTATAGAGGAACATAAATAATGCCTACAACAACTCAATGAATTAGATGAAGCATGCATGTCTTCCTTGGAGTGCACAACTGTTATTCAGAAACAGAGAATGAACTGGCACAATAAACATATCAAGAATAAATCCTTCCAGAAAGGTGATTGGGCGCTTATCTATGATTCCAGATTTGAAGATTTTCCTGGGAAATTACAGACAAGGTGGCTAGGACCATATGAAATTAATGAAGTTCATGATAATGGAACTGTCACTTTAATTACCATCAATGGGTCTGGCTCTTCCTTTCTTGTCACCGGCTACGACTTTACCATCAGTCGCCCTCAAAAGAATCCTTCTTCCAAGAAGTAAGTAAGGACCCTATTGTTCAGATTTTGGCTGGCTGGGAAGGTAACCCAACAACCTCAACTCCATAAATGATGAATTTTTTTTAGTACTGTATATATTGTATATAGTTTTTTTTTACAGATTTGATTGAGTTTTTAGTTCTTCTTTTTATAGGAAAGTCACTTGAGAAAATACGAACCAGAAGAAATGACTATAATGAATATAATTAAACACTCTTTTCTGTCACTTGAGAAAATATGAACCAGAAGAGATGACTATAATGAATATAATTAAACACTCTTTTATGTTCTTTACTCCTATCTTGCGTTGCAAAAACCCAATAAATATAACCCTTGTTTTTACAAGAAAATGAACATGCTTATAGACCATCTAATACTTTGATTATTGGATAAACTTACCCATATTAATTGAATGAATTTAGTTGATGACTAATCAATTATAGATTCACTGAACAAAAATGCTTATGGGAGTTTTAATCACTTAATTAGATGGGTAAAATTTTTAAAACAACATCATTGTTGTTCACTCAAAATGAAACGATTGTCGTTCCTTTGAAAAGAACGACTATTGTTACCTTTGTACGATCGTTGTTTCCTTTGAAAACCATTGTCATTCCTTTGAAAAAAATGACTGTTGTTCCCTTAGTAAGTAATATCGTCCACCCAAAATAATGATTGTAGTTCCTTTGAAAAGAACAATTGTTGTTCCCTTCGTACGTAATATCATCCACCCAAAATAACGATTGTCATTCCTTTTAAAAGAACGATTGTTGTTCCTTTGTTGTTCCTTTCACGATTTTTTCTTATTGTGGCTCCTTTCTCAAAACATGTCATTGTTATGTCAGTCACTCCTTTGGGTATGACCTTCACTGATTCCTTTTCTTCAGCACTAGCTCTAATTTTTCATTTGGTGTGGATCATTTAACATACATTAGTAAACTATTTTTGGATTAATTTCTCTGAATCCTCTTAAAAATTGTTCACAATTCATTAACCACCATAACTCGTTTCTTTCCCTTATATATCTACATATACTTGAATGATAATTTCTTTCATATCCAATAAGGAATCTTAAATACATTCTTACTTGGCATTCTTACACTTCTTACATCATCCCTCACTCTTAAGGAGTAGGTGAGCCTCCCTTGATAGAGCTCTAAAAAAAATAAAAAAATCAAAGTAAAGTTTTTAACAAAGTAATAAACTTATTCCATAAAGAATAGGAGGTCTCATCAAGATCCAACCTACCACGATCATCCGATAATAACATAAGTGACATTCCCATTATGGCTACCACACCAAGGCAATGGCCTTTGGCATTTTTTTTCGTAAAAGGATAAGAGGTCTCATCACGAGCCGACTTGTTCACTTAGGTTACGATCTAGTGAGTGGCATTATCATCATCTGGATACCAAACCAAGATAATGGTCTTCTGGGGAAAAGACAAATTCAAACCATTAATTAAAGATACAGGCTCATCTATGGGTTAAAAGGCAACCCTTTTGAGGTTATGGATGCCTGCTGGCAGCAGTGGCTCTTCCTATGGCATCGAAGTTCACCTTAAAAATACACCAAGTTTTAATGTGTTCTTAGATTTCCTTTTCAAAATAATGAGGTTGTCATTCCAGATATATCCAAGAAAAAAAGGGAAAGTACCAATATGTGGAACATTTAAAACATGTGAACAAATTTAAAATCATTCGGAATCTTTTTCCTCAAAGGGTTTCTACCATGGGTACAATAATTCGAATTTCCCACACAAATTGATGATTATCGTTAGTACCGTTAAAGTGTTTGATTGAAAAGTTATTAATGATTGTCTTTTCCAGCGGTGACGATGGCATAGAAATCACACCTCATAGTCACTCCCCTACCATTATTACACTCGTACGTTTGATGGTCAAGGTTGACCTTTCCATTTATGGGGGGGTAGATGCCCAACACATTTAACGATAGATTTCAATGAATGCAGTAATTACGAAAATGCACATTTTTTCTATATATACACATTGTCGTTCTATATTTTCTATGTCTATTGTTTTCAAAATCTGGTTGAGTTAAGCTAAAGAAAGGAACGTTAGTTGTCCTCACCTACTTACAGAAATATGGGAGGCCGAAGTGTGTGACAGGAACCAACATTACTACAAGTAACTGAGAATGCAAGAGAAATCCTACACCGCCTGGGGTGGACAGCGTACTTCAATCGGTTGCAGGGATATGATACAGACATCATGATTGAATTCTTTTAGAACTTGCAGGGAGAAACCTCCATTGTTCGATATATACGAATCCAAGTCACTCAGGAAATCGCAGCAAAGGTTACGGGCTTTCCTAACACAGGAATACAATGGTCTGGAAGGTATACAACACTCAAAGAAGCTATAGAATCCTTCGTAGACCCTGGAGAGGAATTGGATAAAAAGGGAAAGGGACTTAACCCCAGCACTCTCAGCGAACCCTGGAAAGAACTGGAAAGTGTCATACAGAGCTATATCACCTGCGACGGAAGATATGATGTGATCCTCCCACGCCACCTCAAACTACTAGTTGCACTCAAACAACGGTTAGTAATCAATTTACCATTTTTTCTAAATGTTATGTTACATGAGGTCACTATAAGAACATAGAAGGAAAAATATCATGTTACTATCATCAACCACCATGGATTGGTAAAACTAATAGTAAATAAGGCCCTAAGTCAAACTCAAATAACCTGGGGGGATCTTATTGAGGCCAATAGACCCTTACAATTAGAGAAACCTGAATTACATCATGAAGACCCAACCCAGGGAATTGAAGTAACACAGGAAGAGGAACCTACTTCCCAAATGGAAGTTCCACCTGAAGTCGAGGCAGACCCCATCCAATTTGCAGAGACTCAAACCTCACAAGCAGAGACATCAACGAGGAAGAGAAAAAGAGAAATGGATTCTCCTAAATCCCCCATTGAAGGGAAAAGAAGAAGCAGATGGATAAGACGACATGAAGAAACCCAAGAAACAACAAAACAAGATGAAGAAATTTAGGACACAATAGAACAACCTAAACAAATTTAGGACATAACATAGCAGCTCTTACAGGAATATGTTTAGGGAATTGAGAAGACAGAACAAACACCACAAGGAAATAGTTAGGAAGATACCCAGCCATCATTAGGACACCTCACAGAACAATTTTTTAAAATCTATGATGTAGAGATAACTCAAGTTCTAGGGAGTTTAGGGACCTCAATTAGCAGAGACACAAATAGGCCAGAAGAATACCAGGTACTAGCCTCTCCTTCGAACCCTGCTGAAGACTTCCCTAAAATTGAGATGTCACTCCCAGATGATACAAAACAAGAAGAACCTCATACTGAGGTAAATACCCTGGTAGGGAAAGAAGAAGAGCCATTATTGAGAGATCAAGGTGAAGAAAATCCCGACAGCTCACAGAAACAAAAATCAGGAAAAAGCCACAACATAATTAGAAGGCTAAAATGAGAGAACAATTTGTTGAAGAGAAGAGTTAAAAAGATTAAAGTGTTAAAGAAGCAAGTTGGAAAGCTTAAGGAAATTATCAAGGAATTAAGAAAACAACTAGAGCAAGCCGACAAGACCCATGAAAGAAAGAAGACCAAAAGACATAGAGCACAGGGAAGGAACCCTCTTCTTAGGAGGTCAGTCCAAACGAGTTCTGTAGGAACACAGAAAGAGTTGCATATCCTTGAAGAAATGGTAGAAATGGAACTTCAGACTAAGACTATAGCAACATAACGTGTAGTTGTTCAAAATGAAGAGGAAATTCCTTTGGGAGCATATCAAATAGAGGCTCAACCAAAAATTCTGGGAGGAACAGCTACCCAGCCTGAGGAAGTAATTCCCACTCCTATGGAGACCAAAGATGCAGAAACTCATATAGTAATTCCAGTAATGAACAAAGTAGCCTATCAGAATGAAGAGGTATCTCAGTTTCAGGATCAGAGTGCCATCATTGAAAGACTAGAAGCAGAACCGGTACAAGCCCAACAGGCTTTAACTCAGACCAAGGATGAAATGGTTACCGTGACAGAGCACCAAAGAGTTGTTAAACAACTCAAAACCATGTCAGCAACGAAAAATGATATGTATGTTGAGCTGACTAAGGCTCAAGGGAAGACAAAGAAAGTGCAAGGTCAATTGGAAAAATATTTGGAGCAAATCAAAGAGATTTGTGATATCTACACTGATGCAATATATTGTAGGGATCCTACTACCAATTATACTTTGTTTTTATTAGAATGCTACTTGTTGTTGAGGTTGAAATCTATTCGAGTAGGTAAACCAATTAAATTCACCACTATCTCTGAGTTTGTGTCTTGTTTTAGGGAGTAGGAAGAGAAAGTACAGTATTTCCTATGTGAGATATACTTCCATAATTTCATTTTGGAAGACAAAAATAGAGATAATCCTGGTCCTTTTATTGGGGAAATCCAATTTCAAGCGTTCCTATCCTTCACTAAAAATCAAGTCAGGTGGGCTAAGGCCCACAAAACTTTCATGAAGAGAGAAACTAGGTTAGATCTTTCGATCAGGGGGGAACCACCAAAGTCTTTTCCAGCTATCATGAGACATAGGACATTCATGAAAAGGGAAGGAGTGAGAATCTTTTTAGGTCCTATTCATCATCAGGTTATATTATTAGGCATAGAATATTTTAGGGAACCCAAAGAAGAATCTCTTGATGGGTCCAAGTTAAGGTGGGATGTCTCCCCGGTTGAAGTAAAGGTTAGAGAGCCCTTCGGTTTCAAGAACTTCTTTGCAACCACCTTCAGAATAGAAAGATATGTCAGAATGATCCAAGAGGAAGGACCTACCTGGATTGGGTGTAGATATAATCCCCCTCTTATCTGGTTTCCTCCAGAGGATTACCAGAGAGATTATCAATTTAATAAAAAGAGGGAAGACACTGATTTTGGAGAACTCAAAAGAAAGAATGGGTTCAGGGCACCTGGTGAACCAAATTTTCCTCCTTATAGCATCATTGCTTTACATGTAAGAACTTAGCTTGCATGAGGACATGCAAGAAGGTAAGTTGGGGGGTATGTTGGGTTATGAAAAGGTACATATATTCTCCTCATTTCTATGATTTATGATATCATCTTCATGGAATTTTTTGTTACTTAGGAATAAAATAGGATAGGAAATGATTAAAATGTCTTCTAGAACTATCATTGAGTTGAAGTTCATAAATTCTAAAATATGGTTGGAATTGTTTGATTTTGTTACAGGAATGGGTAAATTTTGGTAAACTCACAATAGCAGAAGAGATTTCAAAGATGCGCAAGCTATTGGAGGCTAAAGATATGGAGCGTAAATCATTTTTAAGAGAGATTAGTTCTCTATTTTGTAAACTTCATAAATAGTAATAGTGATCCTAAGGATCTCTCGATCCTCAGGATAGCTTAATTTACCCATATTTTGTAATATATGAAGGGTAGTGAATCCTAGAAAGGATAATCTAAGAATTGTATCTAAGCATTCAGAATTCAGAATTGCTCTGTGCAAACAGTTTTTGTAAATGTTGTATCAGTTATGGAATTAATAAAGGTTTTGAACGTTTCCATCATTTTCTTATACTGAGTTTCTAGTAGCAGTGCTTCTAAGGACCGAGGGCCCAGTCTGAAGGAGTTATTGTCTCAATCTGTATCTTATCAGTTGGATTTTTGTTTCAAACTTTAAATCCTTTTTATTGTCGTTAAGATAATTCATAAGTGTGTTAATTCTTTGATACTGTTTTTTTGTAGAAGATAAATGTTTTCATTTGAATGTTGTCGATTTCTATTCCAGATTCCATTTGTTGTAGTTTACTGCTTTATAGTTCCTCTCATTTTCACATGAGTTGTTCCTTTCAATTAAATTATCAATTGTTGTTCCGTTCCGTTAAATTAGCATTTGTTGTTTCTTTCGCTTAACTAGTGTTTGTTGTTCCTTTCCATTCAATTGGCATTTGTTGTTTCTTTCGCTTAACTAACGTTTGATGTTCCTTTTACTTAGTTAGCATTTGTTGTTCAATTATTGTTCTGTCTCAGTTTACAGTATTCAATTATTTCTTTCCAGCAGATTAGATAGTCATCAATAGATCAACTTATTTTCATAGATTCAATTCTTGTTTCTTAATTAGATCAATTCATGCCTTTAATATCAGATTCAATTCTTGTCTCTCAATTAGATCAATTCAGCAATTTAATTCATGCCTTCAATTCATAGCACATTATAGATCAGATTTCAATCTTGTTCAGTAGGATCTTAGCTTTAGAAACTTAAGGAATGTGTGAGGAACTTTATTCTTCAGAAACTCAGATTTCCTTTAACTACACGATTTTATCCTCTACGAGATATCTCCATAGAATTTGTTGATATTCTTGAAATAGAAGACAAATCCTCAGGTTGGTAAATTAATGTTAAACTAAGGTTTTTTTTAGGACATCTTTAGAGCTCAACAATTTCCTTGTAAAATATTGTAATTTGATAGTCAATCGAGATCCTTTATTATAAGTTCACAAATCAGACGATAGAAGCTATGTTAGGGATTTTTTCCTATAAGGAAACCCTATTTTATGTATGAGGGAATTGGGTTGTGGCTGTGTGAGTGAGTGAATATTGTATTATGAGAGAGGAGACTATGAAAAAAAGAAGATGAAGTTAAATCATCCAGCATAGTGTGTGAAGATGAAATTACAACTATCTCACTTTGGTGTGTGAGATAGTTGTATAGTAATCCCACATAACATAATTTTAGTGTGTTTCTTTCTATTATTTTTTTTACCTCAATATACAATGTTTCTTTATAAAAATATTAAAGAAGTGAACACAAAATATTTTTAAAAACTGTTTTTTTTTTCAAAAATGAAAAAGATACATATATTAGTGTTCATATAAAAAGTCTTTTACAGTATTAAGATTGTTGAAACAACAAAAGTCTTTTCCAGTCTTTTACAGTTAGACTATTGAAACAACACTTTGTTGTTTCCCTGTTGCATTGTCAGATCATAAAAGATAAAATTACATTAACACCAAAATTACATCCTCTATCATTGAAATCGATCATAGGTCTTGATGACAAAAAATTTATCCTCCATCATTTAGTTTATAAGAACACTTCGCAAAATGATACAGATCTCTTACATTACAAAACTTATATGAAAAAGGAAAAGTTATGGTTCTTCTATATTGATGCATCTATTTAAATGTAGATTGGCAAATTTTCAAAATTCTCAATTTGTTTTTCCATACCCGCTGCAAAGTATAATCCTTCTTCCTCCATCTACAAGTCTTGTTTTGATAGTTGATCCGCTTCTTTGTTATATTCTCTATAAATGTGTTGTGCTTTAATTTTTTGTAAATTTCCACTCAAAACACGAATCTTTTTCATCCATGGCTGAAGAGAAACCACCTGCAAGTTATTTAAATGTAGAAACCAGTCAATAATGATCTTTGAATCTCCTACCAGTTGAATTTTTTTTACCTTTTTGTAAACAACAAAAGATAAGATACACCATAAAGTTAAGAGTTTACCCCTGGTATTTGTTCCAGTGCCACAATTCATCATTAGACTAAAAGTACCCACATATGGGAACTTTAGTACAACTCCTGCTCCAAATTTTTTTCCCTCACATTGTGAAGCTCAATAAAAAAAGCCTACTTCCAGATTCCAATCTAGTAGAGGAGGTCTAGTAATCCTAACAGGATGAATAGAAAAAAAGTTTTTGTATCACCCCAAATCCTATAAGATTCTATTGCAAACCTTTAACTATGAAGTTTGATGATCCTCAAAGATGACCAAGTTCCTATGCTTCCATATCTCCCAACAAATTAAACGAGGCAATTCTTTCCAGAATTTTGACTTATTGATCCACTGCTGAAAGTAGTCAATTAATTGACCACCCTCCCATAAAATTTTTAGATTTTGTTCCTTTAAAATTGTGTGTCAAATATCTTTGGTGAAGGTGCAGTCAATAAACAAATGAATTAGAGTTTCCTCAACTTCACAACAAAGTGAACATCTACTAGGACCAATTATTCCCCTTTTGCTCAAATTTTCCTAAGTATTTTTTGTTCTAACATTAACCAATAGAACAATTTAATTTTTAAAGGAATCTGCCAAGTCCATAGATATTTATACCAGAACTGGTGACCTCCCACTGCCTCCTCCAACATTTTAACCTCATATTCTTTTTTGGAAGTCACTTTCCCTTCTTTGGTATTCCATGACCAAATTAAAGAATTTGTTTTTGCATTTAGTTCAAATCACGACCCCTCTAAACCTTTTACATAATTATCCCATTCATCTTTTATTTCACCCTCTAGTCCAAGTGACTCTTCCTTCTTCCATCTTCCAATACTATGACTCTCTAAGTAAAAATTCCCTATTTGAGCAAGAAACGTTATGTACTGAGCCTGGAAACCATTAATTAGATTCTTTGAGAGTTTGTAATAAGACTGAGACCCAACCAAAGGGTCTTCTCTTATTTTGATGTCCCAACCATTTCCTGGTTTCCAGACAAGCTAGTCAGATAAGATGGATAAGGAAGAAGTTAAGTCTCTCCAACTATTTGAAATTCCAACCCAATTTTTTCTACCCGATCTGAGCCACTCTATAACAATTTTATTTTTTTAATTTATTTTGAAAATCACTTCCTGCCAGAGCCTAGGAACCATAAGACACCTCCACAAACTTTTAGCTTCCATTGCTTTTCCAAAAAAAAAAAAAAAAATTAATACCCCATCCTCCTGTCTTTTTAGGTTTTGCAATTCTTTTCTAGTTTATCAGGTGCATTCCTTCTTTTTCTTTTTTTCCGGACCAAAGGAAGTTGAATTTTTTTTTCTAATTCTATTAAGAATGTTTTTTGGAATTTTCGCCAGGAAAAGACAATAAATAGAAATGTTTTCTAAAATAGACTTAACTAGAGTGACCCTTCCCCCTAAAGTAATCCATCTATGACTCCAAGACGAGATTTTTTTTTCAAACTTTTTCTCCAACCACCCCTAGTATGCCAAAGAATAACAGTTCAGTTTAAGAAAGAACCCCAGGTACTTGAAACCAGTCTCTAGAGGTTTAACTTCAAAAGGAAAAATATCTTTCAGAACAATAAGCTCCTCTTCTATCCAACCTGCTTCCAAAAATAAAGATTTATGTGGACTGAATGACATCCATGTCACCAGACATAAGAGATCCAATACTTCCTTAAAAGTTTCCCATTCTTCCAAGGTTCCATTCCCAAATAATAAAACATCATCTACAAACAGTAAATGAGTAATTCTTATCCCTTTTTCCACTGGAACACCTTCAATTTTCCTATCCTCAAACTTCTTCAGAATGGCTATGTTCAAACCTTCTACAACAAGTAAGAAGAGGAGTGGACATAGCGGGCACCCCTACCTTAGTCCTCTTCAGTTGTTAAAAAAATTGGGCAAGATGTCATTAATCAAAACAACATAATTTGTAGAAGAAACACACCCCATTATCCAGTATGTAGCCTCTAAGCTCAACCCTGCCTGTAATAAAACTAACCTTAAAAAACCCCAATCCACTCTATCATAATATTTCTTCATATCCAGTTTAAGGACCATAGCTTTATAATTTTTTAGCTTGATACTATGTAGGGCTTCCTGTGCCACTCCTATGGCATCATAAATTTATCTTCCCTCTAGAAAGCCAAATTGTCCCTTAGATATCCCTGTTGAGAGTGAATCTTTAAATTTGGAGGAAATATTTTTTGTGATAATCTTATAAGCCAAATTACAGAGTGAAATAGGTCTAAACCCCTCAAAAGTATATGGCTTATCCCTTTTAGGAATAAGGGCTAGAAAAGTCACATTCAAAGCATCCAAAATCCTACCTTTCTGTCTTGACTCTTCAACCGCCTCCAGAAGTTCATTTCCCAAGAGATCAAAGAAAGCCAAGAAGAATTCTATAGTCCATCCATCTGGACCTGGACTTTTTGAAACAGTAAAACCTTTCAGAGTTGATAGTAATTCAGGAACGTTAACTGGTTTAGCAACTTTCATTCCTTCTTCCTCTGAGAATATCCTAGGGTATTCCTTTATAACTACCAATTGATTTGTGATAGTAAGGTTTTCCTGAGCCTTAAATAAATTATGAAAATAACCAATGGATTCAATTTGAATACCATATTGTCTAGAGACCACAGAGCCATCCTCCTTAGTGATGTCCCATATAGAATTTACTTATTTTCTAGAATTTGCATAAGCATGAAAAAACTTTGTATTTCTGTCTCCCGAAGCCAGACAAATTATCCTACTTTTTTGTCTCGAGGTTTCTTCCTCTTGTTTTAAAAGACTCATTTTTCTTTTCTCTTTTTCTAAAACCAGAAGTCTGTCTTCCTCCTTCTCAAAACCCTTGGGGGAATTAGAATAGAGAAAGTATATATTAGATTCAATCTATACCAGTTCCTCCTTTTCCAAGTGTTTCTTATTTCTTTCCCAACTGATCACCAAAGATTTAAGAAGTTTGAGTTGTTTGATAAGAGAGTCCATCGGGGATAAAGATCCTAACTCCACTAACCCATTCCAAGACATTCTCACAAGATTTAAAAAATTTGGTTCCTCCAGCCAAACTGAATTAAATTTAAAGGGATACACATGTTTTTCTTTATCACACTCCATGTGTAGTATCACTGGCATATGATCTGAAAATTTTGTATCGTTCACCCAAGATCTGTATCTAAGACCTGACAAGGAAAGTTCCTCCTTAATCGGAAACCTGTTCAATCTCTTAGCTATGTAATCCTGATCACTTCTACCATTCCTCTAGGTAGGGAGCAATTTTAAAGGTTCTGCATCCACTAAACCAACATCTTGAATCTTTTGATTGAAGTAAGACTGCATAGGATCAGTCCTAGCGTGGGATCCCCACACTTCTCTATTTGCGATGGTAAAATTTAAATCACCTCCCAGGATTAGATTGTGATCTTTGAGTAACCCATCCCTCTTAATAATTTCCCAAAAATCTTGTTTGTTTCCATACGGACTATAACAGTTGACCAGTTTTAAACTTTTGTTTAAATCCTTAATCCAACCTTCTAAGAGGATCTTTGTTGGAGTCAGAAAAGAAGAGAAGTCATATTTTCTCGGATTCCAAGTAGCTAACAAACCTCTCGATAATCCTCGAGATTCCACCCCACAAAAATGCCAATACGAAAGAAAGTTTTCAAAAATCTCCCTCGCTTTGAGAAAATTGACTATAGTTTCCTAAATAAGTAATATATCTGGTTTAACTAGAGCTAGAAACCTTTTGAGGGCTAAAAAATTCTGAGCACCCCCAACTTTTCTAACATTCAAGGAAGCTACTATAATTTTTTAACCCTTTCCAGGGATTTATGTGCTCTAAGCGCCCAAGGACCTTCTACAACCATTAAACCAATACCATCAATCAACTCCTTTACTTTCCCTAGTTTTCTAGCATTTCTAGTTTTGAGAGGTGAGAAATCTTTTTCCAACCCTCCAAAAACTGCCCCTTTCATAACAGTGGCAGCTCCTTCCCTGCTGCTAATAATATTCCTTTTTAAATGCTCAGCAACAGGAACCTTATCAAAATATAAGGCAAAGAAAACCCCCCAGAATAGATCAGGAGAGGAGAACGATTAAGTACTTCTTTATAGGAAGGAATGAAGTTCTCTAAGGAGTCTTCAATCTCGCTAACAACAGACGGATCTGTCTGGGTTAACTTTTCAGCAAAAATAGGAGTAACCTCTTTGTTCCCGGACGAAATCAAATCCAATTCTATAATCAAAGGAGCCTCATTCGAGATGAGCAGAAGACCTTCTAGGGTTTTCACATCCTGCCCCTCTACCTCCTCACAGGACTGAGTCTCAAAGGTCGAAAGTATAGAAGGAAAACCTAGCGACACATCATCTCACTCGTAGAGAACAAGAAGCACGGTCGAGGACTTATCCAAATCACTAGACTCACCCGAATCCCCCAAAACTACAAAGGACAACCCGCTATGAGGACAACCCGCATCAACATTAGACTTCCTTTTTTATAAATCCAGACCCTTTCCATTAAATTCGCAACATCTTCCGAGGACTTAAGATAGAAACAAAACCATCCTTTTACTAGGGTATATACTACATGAGTATATCCAAAAAGAGATTTCCAGACCTCTTCCACCCATTGAAGAATATCCTTTGTTGCCAACAACCAGTAGCTGAAGCGACCAACAAGCGCATGGAGGGACAGTTGTGAGACCTCCCTCAACCTGACATCCCTACCAAGCGTCATGGTGGGCTTCTTGGCCTTGACTCTCCAAGCCTTTAAGTCTCCCCGATTTAAACCTTCCCTCACTACTTTGTGAAATCTTTCCCCATGACATGGATTCCCTTCTGCACCAGCGACCTTTTTCTCACCACCACCACCTTTACCTGGAGAAATACCCTTCAACTCTCCCTCCACACACTCCTTACAATAGCCACCTCCATCGTAAACCTGTAGAGAAGGAGTTATCTTGGCCAGTGTTCCAGTATTTTTTCCTAAAAAAGTATCCCCTTCTCCAGCCTTTTGCACCTCCCCCCCTTGACCAAAACCCAACAGGCGCTCTAAACTCCGCTCCCTGCACGTCGAACTCTGGTTCCCTATTCTTCCTCTCACCCTCGACCTTTTGCAGCGAGTAACAGTCCTCCTGGGATGGAGAAACAATAGGTTCTCGTGGTTTCAAAAAACAAGCAACTTCTGATGCAAAGAGGTCATCAATAATGCCAATCAACCTCATGTCCTTTGATCCATCGATCGGGCCGCCACCTAACCAAAGAGAGGTACATCCATTTACTTCCAGCTGAAATGAAATATCTCTCGCCTCCAATCTACTTAATTCCTTTATGTACACATTTAACTCCTCTCGGTACGTCTCATTAGTTTTTAGTTGACTGACCTAGCTCCACCAATCCTCCTCCTCCATCCCTTTAGTGGAGAACGACACATCACCCTCCATTAATATCTTTTACCATCCCAGCCAGGTGCAGTAAAAAAGGGTCTTCACTAACTCCTCCATCCAAACATCAATCTAAGCCTGTCCAGTAAATACCGCTTATCTTTCTGGCAGCCCGTTGAGCCCTCCAACCCTTTATATGTTCCCCTCCTACACCACCTAGGACCCATCCCTTTAGATAAAATTATAAATTTCTATTTATCTTTTAAAATAATGTTTATAAATATTTCTAAATGTAAATTACATTTTTAATATATATATATATATATATGAATTATAAATTTCTCTTTAACAAATCATCCACCTCTTCGTTCATCACCAACTGAAATTTTTTGGGGAAGAACCGGTATATATATATATATATATATATATATATATATATATATATATATATATATATATATATTATTAAATGAAACCTTTCATCCCATCTAATTTATAATTTATTGAATGTGATTTTTTTATCTATTTTAAAATTTCCAAAGGTCTATATTTTTATTTTTTTAACTTTATCGTTAAAGACTTATCTTATTTGGTATATAGGAGATATATATTCAATGAAACCTTTCATCTAATCTAATTTATTTTATTGAATGTGATCTGTCATCTAATTTAAAATTTCCAAGATCTAATTTTTTTGACTTTATTATTAAAGACATATTTTATTTGGTATGTAGGGAATATATATTCACAAGATTAAGTACAATGTACGCCTTACATAACACTCAGAAATATAATCCGACATAGATGTAATTAACAATGTTTAGATAAATTTTGTTGTCGAACTTGCAGATTGTGTGATGTTAAGTTTAAGGTAAGTTTGTCCCGTGAGACAGCGCGGTTGGTATTGACAAGTATCTTTCTCCAAGTGTTGGGAGGAGGTCTTGAGGTCAATTCCGGCTGGGTCTCCGGGACGAATTGTAATGGCTGATTGTGATGTAAATGATTTATATCTCTAATATAAATCGAGTTAATTTCTCGTAGAAAAAAAAAAAAAAGTTTAAGGCAAGTCCCATGTACAAAGTTTAATGAATTTAATATGAGTAATAAAAGGTTTAACTAAAGTAATCAGCATTCGTAAATTATACACCGACTGAAGACAGATATCGATTCTCTGTCTCTCCCTAAAACTATGGAAAACAATGAAAGGACAGGGGCGTAGTGAGGATCACACCACTTCGGCGAAAGGCCCACCGACAATACTTCCAAGAAATCAAATTATTTTCTGGTGCGGGATAGGCAAGAATATTCGGTGAGAATATCTCTGTTGTTGCCAATCTCCATCCTTAAATACAAAGCAGCGTCTGCTCGGCTTCATAGAAGCCGATACCAAAGAAGAAGACCATTCCATGCCTCTGGTCTGACTTTTATTGAGGTGGAATGTGTTGACTTTGAAATAAATCATTATATGTTTGTTGCGCCGGGATCATCGGGCCGGGGCCATCCGCTGGGTTTGGGGCTATTTCGCACACAAATATTTTCTTGCTGCGCGGAATCTTGCAATCCACGGTATGCCGGTCAAATTTGAATTGAAGTTGCTTCTTTGTTAAAAATTGTGTGTGAAGAAGGAGCATTTAAAGACGAATTTAAAAACCTGAAAGGACGAGAAACGGCTTTTGAAGCTGAATTGATTGAACATCGAAAGGGGATGAAGCGAAAGAAGAATGAAACAGCAATTACAGCCGGATTTATTGAATATCGAAAGGGAATGAATGAAAAAACTCAATGCTCGAATAACTTTTCTCGCTCTTTTGATCCTCTCAACATCAACATCAACATCAACATCAAGAATGTTGCTTTTATTATCAGTGAAAGATCCCGTTTGTAATTTTTTTTTTTAATATGGAGTTGATATGTGACATTTAAAAATATTAATAAGGAAAAAATATTTAATGTAAATTTTAAGTAAGATATATATATGTGTGCCCACTTATTTGTTAATCTCTTTTCTAGGTTCATCTCCTAAGAAGATAATAAAAAAATTATGGAAAATATCACAAAGAATGAGATGGAAAAAATCATACATAGCTTCTAAAAGAACGAAAGCTCGAGTCTAGATGGTTTTCCAATAGACTTCTATAAAGAATGTTTTGAGGTCATTGCAAATATGATTGAATATTCAAGAAGATCAAGACATATTCATGCCCCTTTCAACGCCACCTTCATAGCTCTCATTCCAAAGGTGGATAACCCAATAGGTTTTGATTAATACAAACCCATCTCCTTCTGCAACAATGTTTACAAAATCATTGCCAAGGTCATTGCTCATAGAATCAAAGACATTCTAAGTGAAAACATCTCTGATGAGCAATTTGGTTTCCTTCGAGGTAGACAAATCCATCATGCAATCAGAATAGCCTAGGAAGGTCTACACTCAATTCATAACTAAAGTAGAGAGCCATTGCATACAAGGTAGACCTATCAAAAGCCTTCAACGGAGTCAATTGGCTATACATCAAATTACTTCAAATTCACTTGGGATTTGGTCACTCCTTAGTCACCTAGGCAATGAATTGTATATCTTCTACCTCTTTTGCTCTTCTTATCAATGGCTCGTCCACAACCTTCTTTGGAGTTGAACGAGGTCTTCGACAAGGATGCCCTCTTTCCCCTCTCATTTTCTTGTTGGTGGTTGAATGTCTCAGTAGGATTATCCACAGTGAAGCCACGACAACAAAGATCAAAGGTATAATAATCAATATCAACTTCTTCTTAACTCATTTTCTCTTTGTAGATGACAGATTAATCTTTTGTGAAAGAAACATCTCTTACATCTTGAGTCTAAAAGAGATTCTTAATACTTTCTTCTTAGCTACAGGCATGAAAATAAATAAGGAAAAATCTTCCTTCTTTTCCTAGGGATTGATGGATTTTGAATGTCAGAATATTTCTGGAACACTAGGAATTCGTTTCTCAAGGAACCTCAATGGGATGAAATACCTCGAGTTCACTTTAAATGCAGAGAACTATAGTAAATGAGACTGGCAATGGCTCTCTACAAAAATTGAAAAAAATTGTTGTCATGGCAAAACATATGGCTATCCTATGTTGGTAGGACGGTGTTAGTCAAATCAGTATTGGAGGAAACCTCATTTTTTTGGACATATTTTTCTTGGGTACCAAAGGGAATTCTTGAGAAAATCATCCATCTCTTCTTTTGATTCCTCTGGTCTGGATCAGATGAAAAAATATCTCTTGTTCTAGCTTAAAAAAAATGATACTATCCCCTAAGTCCTTTGGAAGTTAGGGTTTTAAAAACATACACTTTTTTGCACAAGCTTTGGTTGAAAAAAAAATTGGGGGATTATCACCAACTCGGGTCTTTAGGCCTACATTGTAAAAGAAAAAAAATTCCCTTCGAACTCTATCAGTGACTAGGCCAGGAAGAGTAAAAATTCATTAGAGAACAGATCCATAATTTTGAAAGCCATTGTCAATGTTTTGCCTCTGATCGCAAAGTGGCTCATAAGGTTGTAAATGTTGCAGACATTCTCAATGGTAAGGACCCATGGATTGATTTCCAAGGAAAACACATTCTCCCAGAAAAAATTATTCAACACGTCAACAATGCAGGCTTCTTTCATATCCAACAAATTGCCAGAATGGACATTGTGTCTGGCACTACCCGTTAGTTAAGCTGGAAGGAAATAAGATTGAATGAAGCACTCCTATGTGGCGGGCATACGCAGATGCCATGTCCACATCCATGATCAATCCTGATGATCAAAAGGACTCCCTTATATGGTCATTCAACCCATCTAGGAACTATGTTCCAAAGCATGGATACATGAAATTAATTTTAGAGCATATTGATGAGATAAACCCTTGGTGGGGAACCACTCTTTGGAAACTGAAATTCCCAGCAAAACAAAAATAGTTCATGTCGCTCCTCCTCACAAATAAAGCTCCAACCTGGGAAAATCTTTAGAAAGAAAGCTTTGTTGGGCCTAGTCGATGTGCACTAAGGGATACTTTTAAAGATGGAAATTTATATTAAAATGTAGAAACCTAGGCAAATATTTTTAGTCCTTAATACACAAAATGTAAAATGTTTGGTGATAGTTTTGTAAAAAGGTTCAAATTTCTAAGGATTTTATATAGTTTCTATAAAATTT
>ML791993.1:828791-839965 GCA_009831015.1 Picea engelmannii | reverse complement strand
TCTACAAAAATATATTTTGCAGCATATCTCACAGCTGAAACCAACAATCTCAGTGAGTTTATGGTAGTAAAACTTCTCCTCACCTTGGAAAAGGAAAAAGGAATAACACACATCAACATTTTTAGAGACTCTTTGTGGTGATTAAATGTATAAATGGAAGTCAAACACTGCACACATACACACTTCAACGACTTTTGGATGATATGATCAGGCTCCTTACTTCCTTCTCTCATGTTACTTTCTCCCATGTCTATAGGATATGGAATCAAGAAGTAGACAAACTTTCAAAGGTTGGACTTGTAATGTCCCTCAACTTAACCAGGGAATATTACTATGTGGAAAAACACATAAAAAACAAAATTTCTTCCACTAACTAGATTCTTGTAACTTATCAGCTACGATTTAAACACATATTCAAGTAATTTATGATACCCATAATTAAATTCATCTACAACACTCTAAATGACCGTGAATGAAACTAATAATTTATTCACAACAACAATTAATCATTCTCATATACAAAGTTAAGCACAACAATTAAATTCATGGAACAAATACACAAATAGAAAAACACTTGTCTTTTATAAACAAATTGTGCGACAAGTTTCTTTGAAAGGATGTTCCACCCAACCATACACTTGTTGTTTCAGTGGATAATAGCACGTCACCACAATGTAGGGATAGGAATCAACAAAATAAGGGCGCCTCTCACAATCTCTCACAACTCCATATCACACAACCCATTGGTTTTCTCCTACAACTATCCCAAATTATCTCCATCTCTCTTCCTCTTGACCTGCCCAACCCAAGAAATGTACCCCTTCACTGCTCTCAGTCCATACATCATCCTATTCATTTATCGGGGTCTCTCTAGCTCAGGTAGCTAGGAATCTCTCTGTTAGGAACTCAAGGGAACTCACTCCCATGAAAACCATTATAAAAAACAACAACAAACACTTACTCATAAAATGCAACTCACCCACGAGTTCACTCTTCAAGCCTGACAACCTGGCTCTTCAATTTCTAGCTCCAAAATTCTCCAAAATCGATCTAGCATGCTCTATAATCCGCCCAACCTTGTTGTTCCAGCTCCAAATCTCTTCTCCCCACTTCTCTACTTGTTTTCCATGTAAAAACTCCATGTGAAAAATTGTTTGTGAGTACTGATACAAATTCTCTCTCCTTTCCCAAGATAGTTGACTACTCACTCTTCCCAAAGTTGATTTTAATTCAACCCCATTCTCTCCAATAACTATGGGATGTGACCCTCACACACACCTTATGATAGATATTCAAGGATTAGGCTCTCATTCACTCAACAAGAAAAATACAAGTTTTCCGAGACGATAATAAAATTCAGAAATGCAGGTTTGAACTAATACCCATAAATTACTTCCCTTTAGAACCCCCTTGGACACTCTTTAGGAATTCCCTCTCTCTTGTGGATTAATCATCCACCATCTCTTTCCATATCCCAATAGCTAGAATTACATTATATTTGTTTACAATTCGGAAAATACATTTCGTATAACACATTACTTGGCCATAACCACATGTATATCTACCTTATGCATTAATTAAATCGAGGATTATAGTGGGGATGTTACATTCCCCCTACCCTACAATTTTTCATCATCCTTGATGCATCTTACCATGATAAAATACACACACACACACACATATATATGCACATCACAATACTTAGAAAAATAAAATAAAATTATGCAATCTTTACCCTCCAACAACAGTCCCAACCATAATATCCCATTCTTTTCAACCTGTTGACCCAAATAATGTGCCCCCTTCACTACTTTCATTCCATTGTTCTACACCATTATTTTATTAGAGCTATCAACATAGGCAACCAAGAATTTCTAATATGTGTTTCTAATAACTAGTTTCCCAAAACTGGAGTCTTGCGCTTTTTAGCTTCCATTTTCTTTAAAATTGAAATTTTTTGATGGGTATTCCTCCTTCATAGTTTCTTCATGTTACCATGTTGCACCTTCAAGACTGTAGCAATTTCATTGAACCTTTACCATCCCTATGGATTTTTTCTTGAGCACTTTGACTTTTCGATTCAGGATGCATATTGGTTCCACCCGGAAATACCCTTCATTTTCCACGTAGATCATAGTCCAATCAATTATGTGGTTAGGTTTAGGCACATATTTCTTTAACAATGACACATGAAATGCATTATTCACTCTCATGGATGCAAAAAATTCTAACATGTATGCAACTATCCCTATCTTCTCTAATATTTCAAAAGGTCCACAATATCTTGCAACCAGCTTTGGGTAACAACCCAATCTTATTGAACTTCTTTTTGCTCTAACTTTTATGAAAACATGTTCCCACAATTTAGAATCTCTAAATATATGTTTTTTTCTGCATAAATCTTCTGCTTGTTTTGGGAAGCCTTTAAATTCTTCCTGATCCTTTTCATCTTCTCTTCCATTTCCTTTAACAAATATTTCCCAATGATGTCTCTGTCTATTGGGTTATCCCAACTCATTGGTTTGTTACACTTCCTTCCATACAAGGCTTCAAATGGACTTATTTTAAAAGAGGCTTGATATCCATTATTATAAGAAAACTCCACTAAGTGGATACAGTCTTCCCATTTTGACAGTTGATCCACCACATACATTCTAAACATATCTTTAATTATCCTATTGGTTCTCTTTGTTTTCCCATTTGACTTTGGGTGATACACTGTACTAAGATTCATATCTGTCTCAAGTCCTTTGAACAAACCTTGCCAAGATTCATATGTAAACTTGAAATATTTGTTTGAAACTATTTCCTTAGGCACTCCATGTAGCTTGGAAACTTCCTTCATGTAAATATTTGCAATGTTTGTTGTTTTGTGTGTTGTCTTCAAAATAATAAAATGCACTTCCTTAGTCAATTTTTCCACCACCACCATGACAAAATCATGTTGTTTCACTATCGTGGGAAGCTTTGTAATGAAATTTATTGTAACCACTTCCCACTTCCATTCTGGAATGGGCAATGGCTATAGCAATCCCGCTGGATGCTTGTGCTATGTTCTCACCTTTTGGCACTCTATACATCAAACTATGTATTTAGCCACTTCTTTCTTCATTCCTGCCCAAAATTATTAGCTCCTTACAACTATAATGAATTTTTTATATCCTGGGTTCCCAACATATGGCACATTGTGCATTTCTCTTAGCACTATATTTTTCATCTCCATGAAATTTAGTACATACACCTTGCCTTTCTACAAGAGGATTCCATCCTCTTTTAATTCATAATTTTTAAATTTATGTTGTAAATTGTTTTGCTGTAACTTTTCCTTTATTCACAAATAATACTAATATGAATTTGTTGCTTCAATAATTTTATCTTTTAAAGATATCTTCTACATGTTGATGGTTGAAATATGTTGGAAGATTGGTTGTTGTCATTGATGTCAACCCTAGTCATTGGTTTTGGACCGCAATATTGATGAAGGTATTTGGACATGAAGGACAATGCACATACAGACACAACACCCATGGATGGATAGTATATATCATGTTCTTTCTGGTGGTAGGTGACACGTCATGTATATACTCATGGTTGAGGAGAAATGGATTTTTGAATATGACAAAGTGAATTGAAGAAGGAAGTACAGGTCAACCCTGAAGAGAATTAAAGAAAAGAATTACAAAATAAGAAAGTGTCAGGTCGGCCCTAATGTTAAAAGGAAGTGACATAAAGGGTATAGATACATATCATTGTACATTCATTTTAAAGACAAACAAGTCTAATTTAAGAGGAAATATGAAGTAAAGAAGGTCGGTTTTCAACGGAGGATGAAGTCTTTTGGTGATGTGTTCTAAGGTATGTTATTTACAGGTCATCTTACCATTTTCGCTATAAATTGTTTTCTAGAATGATTCAGATGGTGAAATTGGTATAGTATTTAGAAGACATATCTAGGTACCTTTGGTAAAAATTTCATCTCTTTATTCACTATACTTTTGCAAATACACTCTGTGGAAGATAGGGTTTTTGACTAGTCCTGAAGCTAGTCATAAACAGGTGTTCCAAGAAAAACAATCATAACTTCTTCATAGAGAATCCAAATGAAGTGAGACCAATTTTATTGGAATGAGTGAGGGTTTTATTTTCTTGTGTGCCAATTTTAGAATCTGATGTTAAATATTGAGCATGGGGCATTATGTACAAGTTCTCTCTCCTAAATAAACCAAAATTGAATAAGGTCTACCATTCTCTCCTATAACTTATTTTTGGGGAGGATTCAAGGAGTGAAACTTGGAGGAATTTTAGAGAATACATTGAGTAATATTATCTACAGGATCATAGTATTCCAAGAATTGAATAATTTCATAAGTTGAAGAAGTCTCAAGAAGCATTATCAGGTTCTATGTGATGGTTGGTTGATGGTGATGATTTAATGTAAATTTTTATTATCTCTCATATATTCTTGGGTGAAAGGAAGGGGAAAGGATGGAGAGTTGAAGCCTCTCTTGATATTAGAGTATTGTATCTTCTTTTGGAGTTTTATCCCTCCCTTTATATTTGGAAGATGTAGTTACCTTTGGAAGTCATTACTTCCCTTGAACAATAACTATTGGTTATTTCTCACATATTGTGCATGGTGTATTGTGGTGTATTCGTGTCACTCTTCTACTAATTTTCATTTATCATTGGATATAATTGAATATATAATAAATTTTAAGTATAAGTTGAAAAAGTTTTTAAATTGTACTTGGTACTAATTCACCCCCCTCTCAATATCAACAATTGGTATCAGAGCCGGTTTCCTTCAGAATAATTTAACCACTGGAAGGAAAATCCTAAGAAGAGATGGATGACCATGAGAACATTTAAAATGGGATTCAAATATTTGATGCAATAAATTATGCATACTAGAGTGATAGAGTGAAAACTTACCTAACATCTTTGGGATTAGACATTTTGGTACTCAGTTGTAAATGGCTATGTAATCCCAAATAATGCTCCAACCGATCCAAATGAAAATCCAGATATGTTATTCTAGGAGCATTGGCACCAACCATTGCTAGCAAAGTGATGGGTTACAACACTTCTAAAGAGGTATAGGACAAACTCAAGAGTATATATGAAGGTGATCCAAACGTTAAACAGGTCAAGCCTCAACGACATAGAGCAAAATTTGAAATTTTGAAGATGGATGAAAAGGAAGATATTGCAACATCTTTTCTTAGAGTTGATGAAGTTGTTAATGCTATCAGAGGATTGGGTGAATATCTCGATGAATCCTTGGTTGCACAAAAAGTGTTGAGATAACTTCTCTTGAAGTATGATTCTAAGGTCTCAGCCATTGAAGAAACTAGGGACTTGACCAAAATGAAAATGGATGAATTGCGTGTGTCTCTTATAGCATATGAAATGAGAACAGGTACAAAAAGTGACCATCCAAACATTGAAGCAGCCTTTAAATCCATAAAGAAGACAAAAGACAAGGATAACAACCTTGATGAAGAAATATAAAATTTTGTAAGAACGTTCCACAAGGGAAGTGGAAGATACAAAGGTAGGTATCCTCTCAAATGATTTAATTGTGGTAGAATAGGACATATTGTTAAAAAAATCTACTATTAAAAGAGAAGTCTCAACAATAAAAAGATCTTCTACTCCAAGGATGATGACATCTCCTTAGATGAGAGTGATGAAGAAGATAATGATGGAGGAGAAGTCCTCTTCATAACCCAAGAAACCAAAGATGATGATCAAAATAGTTCTAAAGAAGAAGAAATCATTTCTGAAGAAGATTCAGATGAAGAAACAAACATTGATTCCTTTCGGGGATACAAATACAATGCAGAAAGTGAAAAACAAGATGAGAATCTTTAAAAGTTGAAGCATGTTGACACTAAAAATAACAAGCTTAGAAACACAAACATAATACTAAAAGGTGAATTAAGTAGTTGTGAAGAAGAGAATTAGAATCTTGAAAAGACCATTGATAGCTTGAAGGAAAAATTAGAAGATTATGAGAAATTGAAAAAAAAATTGGATTACACAAAAGGGGAGTTACTATTGACAATAGAAAATTTTAAGAAGTTCGAAAAAAGAACTGAAAAATTAGATGAGATCCTTAGCAGTCAAGGATCTCCAAATGAAAAGACGGGACTAGGATACAATGAAAATTTAAAGACAACAAAACAAGAGAAGGAAGATGAAAATGATGAAACCAACACTCTAGGACAAGTTGAACAACAAGATAGAAGACCGGAATTCAAAAGGAAGGAGACACCAAGAAGATTCTCTCCCATCAAGTATGAAAGCAATCATTATGAAGGAAACTATAGAAGAATAGACCGTGAACCCAAATGGACCACACCACAAAGAAGATCACTTACTCCCAGGTATAAAAATTTCTTTCTTGGACATTGTTATACTTGTGGAAATTTTGGACACAAGGAAATCAATTGTAGAATCAATGAAAGGAATAATTACACAAGCTACATGAATGGTGCAACTAGTAGATATAAAAATGTTTGCAGACCTGTCAACATAAATTATAATCCATTTGACCCATTAATGGATCAAAATATTGCATGTTTCAAGTGAAAGAATCTTGGTCACGAAGCACGAGATTAAAGAGAGATGAAGGAAGATAATCATATGCCAAATGTCCCTATACCAACTACAACATGGAAAAGGAAAGAAATTCCACACAATGAAAACTGTTGAATAACATTGGTCGCTAAAGAATGCAAAGAAGAAGATGAATGGTTCATAGAAAATGGGTACTCATCTCATATGACCAGATATCAAAGAAAGTTTTTCATCTTGAAGAAAAAGGGTGGAAATGTTGCATTTGGAGATGACTCATCTACCAAAATACTTGGAAAAGGAACTGTAAAGCTTGGAAGAGAAAATATAAAAGAAGGAAAAGTCCTATTGGTTGAAGATCTGAAGCATAATCTCCTCACTATGAACAAAATATGTGATCAATTATACACTCTTACATTTGACTCCCGAAAATGTAAAATCAAAGAAAATAACTTAGGAAGATTTTTCGCAACTACAACAAGAAGATCGAACAACATATACATCCTAGACATGAAGAGAAGAGAGAATGTAGAAGCCAAACAAAAGGGTTCCAAGGAAGAAAAAGTCCCAAAGACCAAAAAATAAGGATGAAGTATTATTGAGTGCCACATGTTCAGGGGGAGCAGCCCCAAAGAAGAGAGTTACATTTTTCCATTAAACACAGGGGGAATAGCCCTACCCTTTGCCATTGATTTCAAAGGGGGATATAAATTGGGATCATGATGAAAGGGGGAGCATGAGTGTTTCCATCAATGAAAAATGGGTATATTGTTGAAAGATTGGTTGTTGTCATTGATGTCAATCCTAGTCATTGGTTTTGGACCACAATATTGATGAAGGTATTTGGACATGAAGAACAATGCACATGCAAAAAAAACACCCATGGATGGATAGTATACATCATGTTGTTTCCGGTGGTAGGAGGCACGTCACGTAGATCCTGATGGTTGAGGATAAATGAATTTTTGAATATGACAAAGTGAATTGAAGAAGGAAGTACATGTCGACCCTGAAGATAAATAAAGAAAAGACTTACAAAATAAGAAAGTGCCAGGTCGAACCTAATGTTAAAAGGAAGTGACATAAAGGGTATAAATACATATCCTTATATATTCATTTTAAGGACAAACAAGTTTAATTTTAGAGGAAACCTGAAGTAAAGAAGACTGGTTTTCAAGGGAGGATAAAGTCTTTTGTTGATGTGTTCTAAGGTATGTTATTTACAGGTCATCTTACCATTTTCGATATAATTTTTTTTCTAGAATGATTCAAATGGTTAAATTGGTATGGTATTGAGAAGACATATCTAGGTACCTATGGTAAAAATATCATCTCTTTATTCACTATACTTTTGGAGATACACTCTGTGGAAGATAGGGTTTTTGACTAGTCCTAAAGCTAGTCATAAACATGTGTTCCAGGTAAAATAGTCATAACCTATTCATAGAGAATCCAAATTAAGTGAGACCAATTTCATTGGAAAGAGTACAGGTTTTAGTCTCTTGTGTGCGAATTTCAAAATTTTATGTTAAATATTGAGCGTGGGGCATTCTATACAAGTTCGCTCTCATGAATAAACCTAAATTGAATACGGTCTACCATTCTCTCTATAATTTCATTTCGGGGAGGATTAAAGGAGTGAAACTTGGAGGAGTTTCATAGAATACATTGAGTAATATTATCTACAGGATCATAGTATTCCAAGAATTGAATAATTGCAAAAGTTGAAGAAGTCCTAGGAAGCATTATTAGGTTCTATGTGATGGTTGGTTGATGGTGATGATTTAATGTAAAGTTTTATTATCTCTCATATATTCTTGGGTGGAGGGAAGGGGAAAGGATGGGGAGGTCAAGCCTCTCTTTATATTGGGGGATTGTATCTTCCTTTTGGAGGGTTTATCCCTCCCTTTATATTTGGAAGTTGTAGCTACCTTTGGAAGTCATTACTTCCCTTGAACAATAACTATTGGTTATTTCTCACATATTGTGCATGGTGTATTGTGGTGTATTGGTGTAACTCTTATACTATTGTTAATTGCTCATTGGATATAATTTAAAATATAATCTGGTTGAAGTATAAGTTGAATTTTGCTTAAATTGTAGTTAATACGGATTCACCCCCCTCTCAGTATCAACAATTGGTATCATAGGAGGTTTCCTTCAGAACAATTTAACCACTGGAAGGAAAATCCTAAGTAGAGATGGATGATGATGAGCACACTTCAAATTGGATTCAAATATTTCATGGAAGAAATTATGCATACTGGAGTGATAGAGTGAAAACTTACCTAGAAAATTTGGGAGTAGACATTTGGTACTCAGTTGTAAATGGCTATGTAATCCCAAATAATGCTCCAACCGATCCAAATGAGAAAAAGCTTATGAGTTGTAATTCAAAATCCAGACATGTTATTCTATGAGCATTGTCACTAAAAATTGCTAGCAAAGTCATGGGATGTAGCACTGCTAAAGAGGTATGGGACAAACTCAAGAGTATCTATGAAGGTGATCCAAAATTTAAGAAAGTCAAGCTTCAACGACATAGAGCAGAATTTGAAAATTTGAAGATGGATGAAAAGGAAGATATTGCAACCTATTTTCTTAAAGTTGATGAAGTTGTTAATTCTATCAGAGGATTAGGTGAAGATCTCGATGAATCCTTGGTTGTACAAAAAGTGTTGAGATCACTTCTCTTGAGGTATGATGCTAAGGTCTCCGCCATTGAAGAAACTAGGGACTCGACCAAAATGACAAAGGATGAATTACATGGGTCTCTTATAGCATATGAAATGAGAACAGGTACATAAAGTGAGCATCCAAACAATGAAGAAGCCTTTAAATCCATAAAGAAGACAAAAGACAAGGATAACGACCTTGATGAAGAAATATAAAATTTCGTAAGAAGGTTCCATAAGGGAAGTGGAAGATACAAAGGTAAGTATCCTCTCAAATGCTTTAACTGTGGTAGAATAGGACATATTGTTGAAAACTGCTACTATAAAAAGAGAAGTCTCAACAATAAAAAGAGATTTTACTCCAAGGATGATGACATATCCTCAGATAAGAGTGATGAAGAAGATAATGATGGATGAGAAGTCCTCTTCATAACCCAAGAAACCTGGGATGATGATCACAAGAGTTCTAAAGAAGAAGAAATAATTTATGAAGAAGATTCAGATGAAGAAACCAACATTGATTCCTTTTAGGGATACAAAGACAATGCAGAGAGTGAACAAGAAGATGAGAATATTGAAAAGTTAAAGCATCTTGAAACTGAAAATAGCAATCTTAGAAACACAAACATAGTACTAAAAGGTGAATTGAGTAGTTGTGAAGAAGAGAATTAGAAGCTTTAAAATATCATTGATATCTTGAAGGAAAAATTAGAAGATTATGAGAAATCAAAAGAAGAATTGGATCACACAAAATGGGAGCTACTATTGACAATAGAAAAGTTGAAGAAGTTCGAAAAAAACACTGAAAAATTAGATGAGATCCTTAGCAGTCAAAGATCTCCAAACGAAAAGACAAGACTAGGATACAATGACAATTTGAAGACAACAAAACAAGAGAAGGAAGATGAAAATGATGAAACCAACACTCCATAACAAGTTGAACAAAAATATAGAAGACTAGAATTCAGAAGGAATGAGACATCAAGACGATCCTCTCCCATCATGTATGCAAGAAATCATTATGAAGGAAACTATGGAGAATAGATCATGAACCCAAATGGGCCACACCACAAAGAAGATCACTTACTCCCAGGTATCAATTTTTTTTTCTTGGACATTGTTATACTTGTGGAAATTTTGGACACAAGGCAATCAATTGTAGAATAGATGAAAGGAATAACTACACAAGGTACATGAATGGTACAACTAGTAGATATGGAAATGTTCGGAAACCTATCAACATAAATTATAAATCATTTGACCCATTAATGTATCAAAATATTGCATGTTACAAGTGCAATAATCTTGGTCACAAAGCACGATATTGCAGAGAGATGAAGGAAGATAATCATATGCCAAATGTCCCTATACCAACTACAACATGGAAAAGGTAAGAAATTCCACACAATGAAAATTGTCGATTAACATTGGTCACTAAAGAATGCAAAGAAGAAGATTAATGGTTCATAGATAGTGGTTTCTCATCTCATATGACCGGATATCAAAGAAAATTTGTCATCTTGAAGAAAAAGGGTGGAAATTTTTCATTTGGAGATGACTCATATACCAAAATACTTGGAAAAGGAACTGTAAAGCTTGGAAGTGAAAATGTAAAAGCATGAAAAGTCCTATTGGTTGAATGTATAAAGCATAATATCCTCAGTGTCAGCATAATATGTCATCAAGGATACACTCTTACGTTTGACTCCCGAAAATGTAAAATAAGAAAATAACTTAGGAAGATTGGTTGCAAATGCAACAAGAAGACCGAACAACATATACATCCTAGACATGAAGAAGAGAGATAATAAAAAAGCCACACAAAATGATTCCAAGGAAGAAAAAGTCCCAAAGACCAAAAATAAGGATGAAGTATTATTGAATGCCACATGTTCAGGGGGAGCAACCCCAAATAAGAGA
>ML791993.1:755255-816756 GCA_009831015.1 Picea engelmannii | reverse complement strand
ACATTTAGAAATATTTAAAAACATTCTTTTAAAAGATAAATAGAAATTTATAATTTTTTCTAAAGGGATGGGTCCTAGGTGGTGTCAGGAGGGGAACATATAAAGGGTTGGAGGTTCAACGGGCTGCCAGAAAGATAAGGGGTATTTTCTGGACAGGCTCAGATCGATGTTTGGATGGAGGAGTTAGTGAAGACCCTTTTTTACTGCACTTGGCCGGGATGGTAAAATATATTAATGGAGGGTGATGTGTCGTTCTCCACTAAAGGGATGGAGGAGGAGGATTGGTGGAGCTAGGTCAGTCAACTAAAAACTAATGAGACGTACCGACAGGAGTTAAATGTGTACATAAAGGAATTAAATAGATTGGAGGCGAGAGATATTTCATTTGAGCTGGAAGTAAATGGATGTACCTCTCTTTGGTCAGGTGGCGGCCCGATCGATGGATTGAAGGACATGAGGTTGATTGGCATTATTGATGACCTCTTTGTATCCGAAGTTGCTAGTTTTTTGAAACCACGAGAACCTATCGTTTTTCCATCCCAGGAGGACTGTTACTCGCTGCAAAAGGTCGAGGGTGAGAGGAAGAATAGGGAACCAAAGTTCGACATGCAGGGAGCAAAGTTTAGAGCACCTGTTGGGTTTTGGTCAAGGGGGGAGGTGCAGAACGCTGGAGAAGGAGAGACTTTTTTAGGAAAAAATACTGGAACACTAGCCAAGATAACTCCTTTTCTACAGGTTTGCGACGAAGGTGGCTATTGTAAGGAGTGTGTGGAGGGAGAGTTGAAGGGTATTGCTCCAGGTAAAGGTGGTGGTGGTGAGAAAAAGGTTGCTGGTGCAGAAGGGAATCCATGTCATGGGGAAAGATTTCACAAAGTAGTGAGGGAAGGTTTAAATCAGGGAGACTTAAAGGCTTGGAGAGTCAAGTCCAAGAAGCCCACCATGACGCTTGGTAGGGATGTCGGGTTGAGGGAGGTCTCACAATTGTCCCTCCATGCACTTATTGGTCGCTTCAGCGACTGGTCGTTGGCAGCAAAGGATATTCTTCAATGGGTGGAAGAGGTCTAGAAACCTCTTTTTGGATATACTCATGTAGTATATACCCTAGTAAATGGATGGTTTTGTTTCTGTCTTAAGTCCTCGGAAGATGCTGCGACTTTAATGGAAAGGGTCTGGATTTATAAAAAAGGAAGTCTAATGTTGATGCGGGTTGTCCTCATAGCGGGCTGTCCTTTGTAGTTTTGGGGGATTTGGGAGAGTAAAGTGATTTGGATAAGTCCTCAACCGTGCTTCTTGTTCTCTACGAGTGAGATGATGTGTCGCTAGGTTTTCCTTATATACTTTCGACCTTTGAGACTCAGTCCTGTGAGGAGGTGGAGGGGCAGGATGTGAAAACCCTAGAAGGTCTTCTTCTCATCTCGAATGAGGCTCCTTTGATTATAGAATTGGATTTGATTTCGTCCGGGAACAAAGAGGTTACTCCTGTTTTTGCTGAAAGGTTAACCCAGACAGATCCGTCTGTTGTTAGCGAGATTGAAGACTCCTTAGAGAACTTCATTCCTTCCTATAAAGAAGTACTTAATCCTTCTCCTCTCATGATCTATTCTGGGGGATTCTCTTTGCCTTTAGATTTTGATAAGGTTCCTGTTGTTGAGGATTTAAAAAGGAATATTATTAGCAGCAGGGAAGGAGCTGCCACTGTTATGAAAGGGGCAGTTTTTGGAGGGTTGGAAAAAGATTTCTCACCTCTCAAAACTAGAAATGCTAGAAAACTAGGGAAAGCAAAGGAGTTGATTGATGGTATTGGTTTAATGGTTGTAGAAGGTCCTCGGGCGCTTAGAGCACATAAATCCCTGGCAAGGGTTAAAAAATTATAGTAGCTTCCTTGAATGTTAGAGGAGTTGGGGATGCTCAGAATTTTTTAGCCCTCAAAAGGTTTCTAGCTCTAGTTAAACCAGATATATTACTTATTCAGGAAACTATGGTCAATTTTCTCAAAGCGAGGGAGATTTTTGAAATGTTTCTTTCGTATTGGCATTTTTGTGGGGTGGAATCCCAAGGATTATCGAGAGGTTTGTTAGCTGCTTGGAATCCGAGAAAATATGACTTCTCTTCTTTTCTGACTCCAACAAGGATCCTCTTAGAAGGTTGGATTAAGGATTTAAACAAAAGTTTAAAATTGGTCAACTGCTATAGTCTGTATGGAAACAAACAAGATTTTTGGGAAATTATTAAGAGGGATGGGTTACTCAAAGATCACAATCTAATCCTGGGAGATGATTTAAATTTTACCATTGCAAATAGAGAAGTGTGGGGATCCCACGCTAGGACTGATCCTATGCAGTCTTACTTCAATCAATAGATTCAAGATGTTGGTTTAGTGGATGCAGAACCTTTAAAATTGCTCCCTACCTAGAGGAATTGTAGAAGTGGTAAGGATTACATAGCTAAGAGATTGAACAAGTTTCCGATGAAGGAGGAACTTTCCTTGTCAGGTCTTAGATACAGATCTTGGGTGAACAATACAAAAATTTCAGATCATATGCCAGTGATACTACACACGTAGTGTGATAAAGAAAAGCATGTTTATCCATTTAAATTTAATTCGGTTTGGCTGGCGGAACCAAACTTTTTAAATCTTGTGAGAATGTCTTGGAATGGGTTAGTGGAGTTAGGATTTTTATCCCCGATGGAATCTCTTATTAAACAACTCAAACTTCTTAAATCTTTGGTGATCAGTTGGGAAAGAAATAAGAAACACTTGGCAAAGGAGGAACTGGTATAGATTGAATCTGATATATACTTTCTCTATTCTAATTCCCCCAAGGGTTTTGAGAAGGAGGAAGACAGACTTCTGGTTTTAGAAAAAGAGAAACGAAAAATGAGTCTTTTAAAACAAGAGGAAGAAACCTGGAGACAAAAAAGTAGGATAATTTGTCTGGCTTCGGGAGACAGAAATACAAAGTTTTTTCATGCTTATGCAAATTCTAGAAAATAAGTAAATTATATATGGGACATCACTAAGGAGGATGGCTCTGTGGTCTCTAGACAATATGGTATTCAAATTGAATCCATTGGTTATTTTCATAATTTATTTAAGGCTCAGGAAAACCTTACTATCACAAATCAATTGGTAGTTATAAAGGAATATCCTAGGATATTCTCAGAGGAAGAAGGAATGAAAGTTGCTAAACCAGTTAACCTTCCTGAATTACTGTTGGAGCCGCCCTTGTTTTATTTTTACCCTTCACAATTTTTAATCTTCGATGTTTTTTCCCCCCTCAAAATAAGTCCTCTTTTGTAAGAACGTTCGATCTTTCCGTTTTGTTTCGGGATCTCGCAAGTCGGATACCTTAATATTTGAATTCACACGTCCCGAGTCACGAAACGGCGAACTCATTTTAAATCTTCACTCAAGACAAAAACCTGGGTAAAGTTTTTTAACTCAGTGATTAGACATCGTCGGGTTTTCGCACCTTGACGTTCGTCAAACCCAATTGTTCTTCCTTACAGTCCCGAGAGTCGAGAACGCGAGGTACTTGTGGGTTAACCCTGGTCAAAGAGTAAAGGAAAAAAACTAACCATGGTTAAAATGGTTCTCGGCGTTTCGCCACTCGGAGCTATCTTTTCGAAAATCATGGTGTCTAAAACTCCGACTCACGAAGCCGCGATGTAATTATAGTATGATTAATTAATCACCTAATCCAAGTTTTTCTTAATCCTAATTAAGTCTTAATTATCGCTATCTCGCAGTTTCGTGACTCGGCATACTAGTCTCCCAAAATTTTATCTTCGAAGTTCCGAAGTCGCGATACAGCGAGTAAATCGATTATGAAATTAATCATGCCTTAAATCACGATTATATTTAATTGAGCCAAAATCGGTCCTCGCAGTCTCGCGAGTTGAAGAATCGAAAGGTTGAAAGGAAATCCACGATGTTGCGAAAAGCCGAGAAAATTATTAACGTTGCTAGGTTTGAAAATTACAAAATAAAGCAAGATATGTCCCGCCCATCAAGGTTTGCTCTTTTTCTGAGGTAGCTACTTGCTCTCCATACCCCGACTGCCTGTCAAACCGCCAAACATTTATGACATTAATGAAGAATTAGGGTGAATCCACGAACAAATAAGATCGGATTTTACACAATAAATTTGTTTCTAATTACGATTTGACAGACTTATTTCGAAGAGTACAGAATTTTCAAATATATATGGGAGTCTCATTTTATTATAATGAAAACATTTTTCATAAGCACGCAGAGCTCGTCATTTTCCGAGTGAACTAATTTCTGCATGTATACGCAGGTTTATCGCAGAAGAGAGAAAACACAAGCTTCAGCTATGGCTCCACGGAAAGCAGCAAAGGCTAACGTCGAGGATGCAAGGCAAGGTTCAGATAATGTCTCTGACACTTCACCTTGGAGTGGCGGCTCGGTTCGTAGCTAGTCGTTTGTTTCAGATATTCTACAAACCGAGTTGGTAAATTATTCAGACTCAGATGACAATGAAAAGGACGATTTGAACACTAAATACAAGATTGTCATTCAATCTGGAATGGATAAGGTGGAAACCAGACCACGGTTGCTCCCCTATTATGATATGATCCGATGGGCATTGGATCACATAGACTTACCCACCAGAACTATCATAAACGACCAGTGGGTCACGGTCGGGACTTTTAGACCGGAGCACATCCAAACCATGTATAAGCTCCCGACAACATCTGAATACACGTATGATGCTGAATTCCTGGAGAGATTAAAATAGAAGGAGTGCATTGAATATGACAAAACCATGCCCGGTTTGATTAAAGATTGGGTTTCGCGCACCGCGAAGTTCAGAGCAAATGACCAGGGCATATATTCTATCGCTTCTTTGGAGCCACAGTATAAATATGTGGCCATGATGACATGTCGACTTTTTGGGAGAGAAGACACCTCGCATTTCTACATCGTGTGGGTGCCTCTCATATTTCGCGTTGCAGAAGGTTGCTCGTTTAATTGGGCAAAGATGCTCTCAGACAGTCTGGCCAACAGGGTCACAGAGTATCGGGAGTAAAAGGCAAGCGGGAGACCATCCTCATTTTTCATGTCTGCGTATATCATGGACGCGGTATGTTCCATGACACCATTCCCTTTGATGAGTTGGGCTTGGAATCCAGCCCATGAAAAAACTGTACATGAGTATCACAACAAGCTGTGGGAGAATAAAGCAGACAAATTTATTTACGAAATTTTCAACTGGGTGATGGTGCCCCTGCACATCGCCATTTTTGGTCTTTCGCCACCTCGTATCTCGGACAACATTGTTGCGAATCTGAGTGGTATAGAAGACTAGTACGTAGAAGCAGAGTTTTCTTATTTCAGAGTTTTCGGAGCTGTTGTTCCCCCGCTTGCACTACCACTGTTCATCCCCGACAAATTGGCTTGTCGCGAGATTGCCCAACAAACAATGATTGGCGGGGTGAGTAAACAGCTCAAAGCATCTTCGAAGAAGGTATGGCCATTTTCCCCGGTTCGACTAAATTCTTATTCTTTATTGGATTTCGGGCATGCTAAAGCTGAGGCTGCAGCCCTGGAAGACTTGAGTTTGGTCTCCATTGAATATAAAAAACATGATCCTCAGAAAATTGTAAGTAACCATTTAGCTAATTGTGGGCTGAAGAGGTTTGAACACGAGTTTTCACCCTCAGATGACATTTTCCGAGGGGCGATATCTTATGGGGAAGTGCTAGTTCAGATCCGATCTTTAGCACCCGAAGACATGGCCTCTGTATTAAAATTTCAGGAAAACAGACGAAAGTGTCTTCCTGCAGTGTTGCGAGGAGGGAGCCCGGGCAGTTCTGAGACAGAACCGAAGGATGATGAAGGCCCCAAAGAAACAACTTCTGGTTCCGGAAAAATCCATAACGAGGAGGATCAAACGAATAAGCCCGAAGAAGAGACACAGAATCCGGACCCGCCAGAGACCCAGAATCCGGAAACTGAGACAAAGACCATTGAAACTCTGAAGAAGCAGGACTCAATCGTCACACCAGGAAGGCAGCGAAACAGATCGGGGAGCCCATCACTTCTGTCACTCCCTTGTAGTCGACGCAAGGAAATATAGAAGAAGGATGGATTTTTGATGAGGATTTGAGGCCTATCAGAGCAGAAGAACTTCCTCCAAACGAGTTCTTCTTTGACAAAAAGATAAAAGCGGTGGTGAAAAGGGAGTTCTACCAGGACGAAGGATCAACTGCTAAAAAATTCAAAGTTATGATCGATGGAAAGAACAAAAAGAATGAGGAATTTGCCACGGAGATCACAGAAACGCTAGGAGCGTATGCATCGGTGAATCAATTCTCGGTCAGGATGTTAAAAAGTTAGCTCAAAAGAAAGAATCGCCTGATCAAGACTCTCGAAGCCAGAGTAGCTTCGGCCACAAAAAGCGCTAAAAGTCAGGTGAGTGGGGAAATAGAACTGGCCTGACTAGCTGATAAAAAGGAAATATAAGGGCTCAAAGCCAAGTTGGAACAAGCGCATCCAGTGATCCGAGACGGTCAGGTGTAGGTTGGTCAGCAATAGACTATGATTGCAGAGCTACAGGCTCAGGTGGAGATCGCTGGAAGTAGGGTGATCGATGTCGAGGGGTTTAAATCCCGAGCGACCCAGATTCAGAGCAAGATCTCTTCTGCATAGTAGAGTTTTCTCACCAAAGTAGGAACAATCCGAGAGGATTGTCTGTTGATGCATCGGGTTTTCGAGAACCTGACTGACAGAGAAAGAGATGTAGGAGCGGCTCGGGTCGCCTTTCAGGAGGTGGTAATAGCCACGAATGACAGAGTTTCGGCAGGTTCACCCGGACTCACTCTCCCAGAACAAACTAGAGGTAACATTTTGTTGAAGGATTGGGAGCATAACATTACCCTGGGCAAGGAACAAGCCCAAAAAGTGATCAATTCATTAGAAGAAGCCTTCAATTCTATAGAGGGCGAGCTGTTGGGTATGGACACTGGAGGCGATGCTAAAACTTTAATACAGATGAATGTAGAACAAATCTCGCTCGATCTGAAAGAGAAGGAGGAGAGAGATTTGGCAGATATCTCTCAGATAGACAGGGTGAACATGGCTCGAGTTGATGAGAATTTGATCCAACCCAGCGCGCAAATAAGTTCCCTCGACATCGTCGATGCACAAATGGAGGACAAGTTGCCGCAGTTAGCTCGAGAATGCTACTTCGCCGAGGCCAGCTGTCAAGCGGAACCTTCGCAGCTTGTATCTAAATTTGTGGAAAGATGTATTGCATACACTGAATATGCACGAAGATGAACACCTGGCACCAAGCAAAGATAGAGTAAGAGAAAGGGAGTGATTACGTTCCTCCCAGATGTAACTGAATGTGTGTAACCGTTGAGAGCCTAACTGATCTCTAGAGTTGTATAAATATATCACAGAGCGAAATAAACAGGGCTGGACCTTTTTGGTGTCGATTGTAATAGATTTTTTTCATTTGAAGAAGTTAATATAAGCAATTTGGAGATTCTCGATTCCGTCCAGACTGTGTTACAAGTTTGTTTCTTTGTATTTCATGTTTCATTTCATTCCATTTGTTCATAATTGACGTGCTTTGTTATACTTTAGTACGACCACTACTATAACAAAAGAATTTTGGTTTTCTGTATCTGTTTATTGTCTTTCCTCTGCACTAGCTATCAGTGGGTGTAAGACCAATTTGCACTTTCAGAATTCTACGTTTATTCTTTGCTATGTCAGTTATTTTCTTACTAATTTTCTCCTCTGTTTATATGTGAGTTTTCTCTTTGACAGGAATCTTGCGTTATATGCAGCTAAATGTTTCCCTTTCACACCACGCCTTTATATTAAAATATAATATAGTTACGGGAAAGAGCCTTCAAATTTGCATTTTTATTTTATTCCAAAAAACGTAAAATTCTCTTTATTTCGACCAAATCAAGACAGCATTTAAACCTCTCGTTAAATCCTTTCCTAATCTCATTGTTCCTCCATGACTGTCCCTGTAGCGACACAGCCTAATATCGAACCCAGACTATCTAACCAAACGCATATCGCCTTAAACCTTTTTGACATAATCCTTAAAACTACTAATAACCAGGACGAACTTGAACGTTCATGGGCAGCCATTGAACAAGATATAAATAATTAGGAACAGTTGGAAGCTAGACGACGCGAACGTAGAAATCTCCCCTAGTTTCCTCACCGAAGGTGACATTACCCTCATATCCATTTTCCATCTACTTTCGGATGCCTTGACACTGTACGTTTAAGCCTTAGTACAGACTCAGGAAAAATATCTTTCTGGCATCGTTGCCGGGGAGCGAAGTTACAAAATCTTTTCCCTGGGAGAACGATATTTATTTCGTTGAAAGTGCTACTCCTTGATAGTGAACATAGAGTACACACATTTTTAAGGCTTTTTAAATATTTCACTTGGCGACTCCACTAAAATATAAACTGAATTCTGGTAGAAAGAGTACCAGACAAAACCCAGATGGCAAGATGATTACGCATGTTACTGATCCTGAAAAACTTTTAAAAACAAAAAACCAACTTTCCAAGACTAAATACCATTCAGAACCTTCTACTTCATGCAGTCCTCTGTTTGATATCAAAGATCTGACGTCAAACCGCCCTGAAGTTGGGAGTGAGATTCATCAGTCTTTCCCATCCATACACAAGGGAAAAGGTCCTCTAGAAAGTTCGTCAATAGTTGACATACCATCTTTTCTTCGACAGAACTTCCCGGTATCACCTGATTCCAAAGAGTGTGTTACACACTCATTTTCTACACCCAAGTCGATGGCAGCCGTCGGAGGAGGTGGTGGAGGCACCTCTGGAGGAGGAGGTGGAGGTCAAGGGCATGCCCCTCCTCCCAGAGTATTCACAAAAGTAGCATCGAGATACACTCCCCTGGTTTTGCCCGTCCCCCTCCATGATTTGCCTGAAAACTACATCAAAAATCTTCCTAAGTTCACTAGGGAGGGAGATCTAACCGCAGCCGAGCATATAAATTTCTTTGACCAATTCGCAAACATCTGTGGTATCGAGCATGAAGATGTCTATTCGAGACTCCTTGTCCAAACCTTTGAAGGGTCGGTCAGAACTTTGTTTCGGAGACTACCTGTAGCTTCTGTCCTATCATATGACGCTTTGGAATATGCTTTCCTAAGACAATGGGGAGAGCGAAAAGATCACTTATATTATCTTACCGATTTTGGGTCCCTAAAGAAAAAGAACTCATAAACAGTTATGGAATTTATTCTGAGATTGAACAAATTGTATAATAAGATTCCAGCCACAGTTAAACCCTCTGAGCCCTCAGCCAAAGTAACCTTCGCGGGAGATTTTGATCCAGATTTTGCCCTACTTCTGCGAGAGAGAAGAGGAGCCACCCTGAATAGAATGCAAGACGATGCCTTTGAAATCGAATCTAATATGATGGCTTCGGGAAAATTAAAATCCAAAGTAGAAACAGTCAACCGCGAGAATAGACGCTATAGGGAACCAGCGGGTCCTTCGGGCTCAAATAGATACACTGATGACAGAGTAGATGATATGGCCCGAGTAATTAAAGAACTATCCAACAAAATTTCTAGGATGGAGTTAGACCAGTTTAAGGCTGATTCTTCAAATAAAAAAGACTTCAGTAGAAACCCAAATCCCCAAAATCAACAGAAACAAATTAAGAACGAAGATCAAAAAATACAAGCGCCATTAAAGAACGAAAATTTTATAGGCGCAAATGACTTCCAAGATCTCGGATATTTGGAAGATGAAGTCGCGAATTTTGGTGATGACTGTTCGTAGCCGTATCTCACTCGTGAAGATTATGAAAAATCTTTGAACCTTCCACAACCGTCAAATGAAGATGAAGAAGGTGATCACACTGATCCATGTATATCTCAACCAGAAACAGAGATGATAATGGCCGAGTTTCAACCAAAGTACAACCTAAGATCAAAAAATAAACCCACCTCAACGGATCAACCTAAGAAAATCCTTCAAAGGGGTCAATCTCATGAACCTCCTTCGGAAGAGACCTTGTTATCCAACAACAAAACCAAGGTAGCAAAAACTCAAGGGTCCGAGGTAAAAAAAGTTGAAACTCAAACACAATAAACCGAACCAATAGATAAAGTTACGTCTTCAACTAAGAGTGCGAGTGATAAGGCGATCCAGACAAGTAAGTCGGAAAGAAAAAATATGGAAGTCTCAACCAAAGAATCGGAAAAGGTAAACACATCTTTCAGTCTTGAAAATGAGTTAAGCAAGATTAAAATACCGATTCCTTTGGTAGAATTAGCAAAAAATCCCACTTATCGGAAACAAATTGCCAAAGCGATGTGTGTCTGCGAGCTAGAAAGTCAGTCTGATGTTATCAACCTGGAAGATGACAGACCTAATATCACCTTTGGTCCTCATTTTGAAGGGTCCAAAGACAACATCGCTCCTTTTTATATCACCCTGAATATACATGATCAGTTGCTACATAATTGTATGTTAGACTCCGGGGATTCTCATAATGTTATGCCCAAAATTATAATGGAGAAGCTGGGTCTTCAGATCACGAGACCTTATGGAAATCTGTATTCCTTCGATTCCAGGAAGGTTAAATGCATGGGGATGATAAAGGATCTGGTAGTTACCCTAGCGCAGGTCCCTGTTAAAAGTATCCTGATGGATGTGGTTATCGTCGATATCCCACCTAAGTACGGTATGTTGTTGTCTAGGTCATGGGGAGCCAACTTGGGAGGTTCCCTTCAGTTAGATATGTCTTACGCCACAATCCCTATCTTTGGGGGTCAATTCACTCGTTTATACAGAGAGACAAGATTAACATACATGGTCAGTGATCCCCAAAACCCACACAACTTCCCCATTTACGTCGCAGATCAAGATTTGGGAAACTGCATTTTGTATTTTGATGATGGATTAGATGGAGGTCCTGAGGAGCTCGATATGAAGCAAGAAGAGTTAAGCCCCTTGACAGAAGAGTTGTGCAATAATGGTGTATGGAAAATGTACTTCGATGGCGCTTCGTCCTCTGAAGGAGCTGGTGCTGGGGTACTTTTGGTAGCACCGAAAGGTAAGTTCATGGTTCCTTTCTCTTATCATTTGTAGTGGGACATAGATTACACCAATAACGTATGCGAATACGAGGCATTGATCTTAGGATTAGAGGTTGCGAAGAAGTTGAATATAAAAAAATTGGAGGTATACGGTGATGTAGAATTGATAGTAAGACAAATAAACCGACAATACCTAGCCAAGCATCCAAGACTAAGAACATACAGAAATTGTGCTTGGGATCTGATGGAAAACTTTTTCTCATCTGTAAAATTCCATTTTATCCCTCGCGCAGAGAATCTGCATGCCGACGCCTTGGCCAAGGAAACTTCAACTTTTTCTCCTCCCATGACCGTCAAACTGAAGTATCACATTGAAATCAGATACAAACCCTCCATACTAGACAATATCCGACACTGGTAGGTTTTCGAAGATGACGAACAAATCAAGAAATTCCTTACAGCCGTAGGTGAGTTCTCTGAAAATCATCCAGACCAAGAGAATCAAAATGACTCGATGTGGATTATGCAAGAAGGGGAAGATCCTGAAACCTTCCGAGAAAAAATAGCGGACCATCGTATGTTGGTCCTTAAAAACAACCAAATTCTGGAAGGCTTAATTCCTTTAGAAAGACTTTTCGATCAGAACGACGTACCTGTGAAATCCACTTTGTAGCCCCAACCAGAAGAAGTGGAGGACTGCGATATAGGAATTGAGAAAGAATCCAGGATAGTAAATATATCTAAGTTCCTCCCTCCCAAGATAAAAGTCCAGTACAGAGACCTTCTCAGACAGTACAAAGATGTTTTCGCCTGGTCCTATGATGAGCTTAGAACTTATGACACTTCCATAATTGAGCACAAGATACCTTTGAAGCCCGAGGTCAAGCCGTTTAGGAAAAAGCTTAGGCAAATTAACCCCATTTTGTTGCCTGTGATTGAAAAGGAAGTTAAGAAGCTTTTAGATGCGAAAATAATCGTACCTCTAAGGTACTCAGACTGGGTGGAAAATTTGGTCCCGGTCAGGAAAAAGAACGGAGAAATCAGACTGTGTGTAGATTTCCAAAACTTAAATAAGTCTTCCCTTAAGGATAACTATCTGCTTCCCAAGATGGACCACGTCCTGGAAAAGGTAGTTGGAGAAAATCAAATGTCTATGATAGATGGGTTCTCTGGATATAACCAAATCGCCATGAACGAGCTAGACAGAGAAAAAACTGCTTTCACCACACCATGGGGTACATTCATGTATGACAAAATGCCATTTGGTTTGATGAATGCAGGTGCCACATTCCAGCGTGCTATGGACATTGCTTTCGTAGGAGAAAGAGACAAGTTCGTAGTCATCTACCTTGACGATTTGACGGTTTTCTCTAAAACCGATGAAGAACATTTGGTCCATCTAAAGCAGAGTTTCGAAAAATGCCGCAGGTATGGTCTGTCCTTGAACCCAAAGAAATCACATTTCACTATGCGGGAAGGTAAGCTTCTGGGACATATCGTATCTAAAGATGGGATCAGGATTGATCCTAAGAGGATTGAAGCAATAGAAACCATAAATATTCCCAGAAACGTAAAAGAAATTCAATCTTTCTTAGGTACAATAAATTTTTTACGAAGGTTTATCCCAAATTTTGCTGAGATTGTCAAATTGATCACAAGAATGCTGAAGAAAGATAGCAGAGTAAATTGGACGACTGAGGCTAAAGCGTCGTTCGTGCATATTAAAAAAGTCATCAGCGAGGCACCTATGTTAGCAAGCCCAGATTACTTGAAAGATTTCCTCATCTTCTCGTTTTCTTCTGAACATACTATCGCCTCGGTGCTCCTGCAAAAGGATGATGAAGGTTTTGAATGGTCGATCGCGTTTTTTAGAAAGAGCCTTAGAGACGTCGAATTAAAGTACAACATAATAGAAAAACAGGCGTACGCAATGGTGAAAGCGCTAAAAGCATTCAGAACCTATGTACTGCATTCAAAAATTATAGCGTACGTGCCAACCAGTGCTGTGAAAGATATATTGGTATAGCGAGATAGTGACCGAAAACGAGGGCGCTGGCTCGCTAAAATACAAGAATTCAATCTGGAAGTCAAGCCGACTAAATTGATAAAGGGGCAGGGTCTGGCCAAACTCTTGGCCGAGTCAAATTCTAGAGCTCTTGATATTAATTGCCTCCAAGAGGAAGACGGAGATGCACACCTGCACGAGCCGGATGACCAGACAGTTTTAAGCAAGGTTGAAGAAAAGTTCATGTCATCAAGATGGTATAAAGACATAGTGTTCTACTTGTTAAACCTAAAATGTCCAGATGGGCTATCACCAGCCAAATGCAAAACTTTAAAACTCCATGCTGTAAAATATTGCATCATCGAAAATTAGCTATACTGGAAGGATCCTCTCGGGTTCCTATTAGTCTGTTTAGTTGAGTCGAAAACTACACGGGTTATAGAAGAATTTCATGAAGGAGACTGTGGAGGACACCATGTGTGGAGAGCCACAGCTTACAAGATTTTGAGGGCCGAATATGATTGGCCGAAACTATTTTCGGACGTCAATGCCAAAGTGCGTGCCTGCAACCCATGTCAGATATTCGCTGGTAAACAGAAACTCCCTGCACTACCACTCGTTCCGGTCAAAACTGAAGCCCCATTTCAACAATGGGGACTAGATTTCATAGGGGGAATTAATCCCCATTCCAGTGCTCAACATAAGTGGATCTTAACAGCCACAGATTATTTTACAAAGTGGGTGGAAGCCATTCCAACCAAACGGGCAACAAACTCGGTGGTGATCGACTTCTTGGAAGATAATATCCTGTCAAGATTTGGGTGTCCCCAAAAGATTGTTACCGACAAAGCCCAGGCCTTCAAGTCCATGGCTATGATCAGCTTCTGTCAGAAATACAATATCGTTCTCGGCCATTCCACTGCTTATTACCCTCAGGGGAACGGATTGGCCGAATCATCAAATAAGAGCTTGGTAAACATAATCAAGAAAGTACTGGATGAAAATAAAAGGTCCTGGCATGTGCACTTGAAGTACGCATTGTGGGCAAACCGCATCAACACCAAAAGGTCTATCGGCATTTCGCCGTTTCAAATGGTTTATGGGATAGAGTCGGTTCTACCTATAAACTTAGCGTTGTCAGTAATGAAGTTATGGCAGGACCAGAACGAAGAACCCAATCATGTAACCAGGAGAATTAACCAGCTAATCGAGGTTCAACAACATAGAGTGGAGGTTGATGAGAAAATGCAGAAGTACCAAGATGATATGAAAGCATTGTTCGACCTCAAGACAAAAGACAGAGAATTCCTCCCAGGTGACTTAGTATTAAGATGGGATGCGAGAAGAGAAGAAGCCGCCAAGCATGGCAAGTTTGACCACCTTTGGTATGGACCATTTAGGGTCTCGGCTACAGAAGGGAAAAATTCTTTTCTCCTAGAAAATATATACGGAGAAGTCCTCAGTGCCCCTGTCAATGGGTGCTATCTGAAACATTACATGACATAGCAGTTCCTAAAAAAAAATTAAATAAATAAATATTGTAAATAAATAAATTTCATGTTTGTACATACAGATATTGTCATTTTAACATTTATTTTTAATTTTTGGTTTTTGGTTCCTGCACTCTCAACACATTTCTAATATGATTCACATTTTCTTTTTATAGGACTCCAGCTTCATATGCCACTAGCAGGAAAAGTAATTTGCAGGTCGGTGTCAGAAATAGAGCGGCATTAAAACAAGTGATACCTAAAATATTTTCATATTACACAAAGAAAATGAAATAAAAAGGTAAAAAGAAACTATCCGAGAAATATATGATATGAAATACTATTAAGGGAAATCAAGGTATCATTTTTCAAATGGCCATATAAAATGTTAGACAGGAGGATCATTGCTTGATTTGATAATTTTGGTTTTAAAATAAGTTGAATGATACACTAAATAAAAAATGGGCAGTCGAAATAAACTATTCCCGAATTTATCTACAAGAATCAGTCTCGAGCTGTTTCGGTTCCCATATTTTCAGTCAATAAATCGTGCTTTGTATCCTATCTATCTTAGGGTCTAATTTTTAGCAAGTCACCATCTTCCCGAGTCATAGCAAAGGGATAAAAGTATTTCGTTTTAAGCCTCAGGGGTTTCGAAATAGATCATGATAGGAAAGCTGGTTTTCACAACTATTTAATCTCCTGCTAAGCGAAAGAACGTTTAGAGCGATCTTAACTTTCCTGGGTTTTTCAACAGTTTCGAAAGAATCAAAGCTTGCTCGAACAAGATGCCCCTTAAAGATCTATTATTTTCCCCTGTCTCCCTAAGAACGAAGGTGTTGTGAAGGTCAAAGGAAGATTGATACTGAGTAATCAAAATAAGTTGACAGACCTCTGATAAAAAATATTACACAGATATCAGCCCTGATATAAACTGATTGCTCCCATCTTCGTGCTTTAAAAGTAAATTATAAGACAGGTGGTGAAAGGAAATTTAGAAATGATTGCCCCCACCTAGTCCAGGGAGACGATGAAAGGAAATTCAGAAATGATTGCCCTCGTCTCAGCGTTTAAACGCATAAGTATTTTCCGAAGTGGTGAAAAGAAATTCAGTGAAAAGGGGTCAAACAACTTCACCGGGGTACTGAACAGGCTCGCTGGCAGTGAAGCAATGTCTGAGATATCTGTAAGGCTGTTATACATGAATATTATTCTACTTTGGTAATAAATGCTTTCTAAAAACCCGATCAACACCCCAAATTCAGATGGGACTTCTCGATTTAAAAATATATGATATCATTCTTTTGATGCAAGATGAGAGTCATAAGATCTATTGAATCTCCCAGGGTCATTTCGATCGTCTTAAAACATACCCAAAATTAGTAGTGAGAAAAGGAAAATTGTGAAAGAGACTAGAGCCGTGTTTGGAAAAAGTATCTGATTTTGAAAAAACTTCTCGAGGTAAAAAACGAAGTCTTTTTCCCCTTTGATCTTTTTTTGGAATCTTTCTGCATGTTTCATCTTTTAACTCCATTTACCCAATATTGGCACCTAGTCTACTGTTCTTCCCGCCTCACAGGGAGGCGTGATCCCTAGTTGGAGCCTATGTTGGAGCTGCTCTTGTTTTATTTTTACCCTTCACAATTTTTAATCTTCGATGCTTTTCCCCCCCTCAAAATAAGTCCTCTTTTGTAAGAACGTTCGATCTTTCGGTTTTGTTTCGGGATCTTGCAAGTCAGATACCTTACTCTTTGAATTCACACATCCCGAGTCACGAAACAGCGAACTCATTTTAAATCTTCACTCAAGACAAAAACCTGGGTAAAGTTTTTTAACTCAGTGATTAGACGTCGTCGGGTTTTCGTGCCTCGACGTTCGTCAAACCCAATTGTTCTTCCTTATAGTCCCGAGAGCCGAGAACGCGAGGTACTTGTGGGTTAACCCTGGTCAAAGAGTAAAGGCAAAAAGCTAACCATGGTTAAAATGGTTCTCGGCGTTTCGCCACTCGGCGCTATCTTTTCGAAAATCATGGTGTCTAAAACTCTGAATCATGAAGCCGCGATGTAATTATGGTATGATTAATTAATCACCTAATCCAAGTTTTTCTTAATCCTAATTAAGTATTAATTATCGCTATCTCGCAGTTTCGTGACTCAGCATACTAGTCTCCCAAAATTTTATCTTCGAAGTTCCGAAGTCGCGATACAATGAGTAAAACGATTATGAAATTAATCATGCCTTAAATCACGATTATCTTTAATTGAGCCAAAATCGGTCCTCGCAGTCTCGCGAGTTGAAGAATCGAAAGGTTGAAAGGAAATCCACGATGCTGCGAAAAGTCAAGAAAATTATTAACGTTGCTAGGTTTGAATATTTTAAAATAAAGCAAGATATGTCCCGCGCATCAAGGTTTTCTCTTTTCCCAAGGTAGCTACTTGCTCTCCGTACCTCGACTGCCTGTCAAACCGCCAAACATTTATGACATTAATGAAGAATTAGGGTGAATCCATGAACAAATAAGATCGGATTTTACGCAATAAATTTGTTTCTAATTGCGATTTGACAGACTTATTTCGAAGAGTACATAATTTTCAAATATATACGGGAGTCTCATTTTATTATAATGAAAACATTTTTCATAAGCACGCAAAGCTCGCCATTTTCTGAGTGAACTAATTTCTGCATGTATACGCATGTTTATCGCAGAAGAGCAAAAACGCAAGCTTCAACTATGGCTCCACGGAAAGCAGCAAAGGCTAACGTCAAGGATGCAGGGCAAGGTTCAGATAATGTCTCTGACACTTCACCTCGGAGTGGCGGCTCGGTTCATAGCTGCTCGTTTGTTTCAGATATTCTACAAACCGAGTTGGTAAATTATTCAGACTCAGATGACAATGAAAAGGACGATTTGAACACTAAATACAAGATTTTCGTTCAATCTGGAATGCATAAGGTGGAAACCAGACCACGGTTTCTCCCCTATTATGATATGATCCGATGGGCATTGGATCACATAGACTTACCCACCAGAACTATCATAAACGACCAGCGGGTCATGGTCGGGACTTTTAGACCGGAGCACATCCAAACCATGTATAAGCTCCCGACAACATCTGAATACACGTATGATGTTGAATTCCTGGAGAGATTCAAACAGAAGGAGTGCATTGAATATGAAAAAACCATACCCAGTTTGATTAAAGATTGGGTTTCGCGCACCGCGAAGTTCAGAGAAAATGACCAGGGCGTATATTCTATCGCTTCTTTGGAGCCACAGTATAAATATGTGGCCATGATGACATGTCGGATTTTTGGGAGAGAAGACACCTCGCATTTCTACATCGCGTGGGTGCCTCTCATATTTAGGGTTGCAGAAGGTTTCTCGTTTAATTGGGCAAAGATGCTCTCAGACAGTCTGGCCAACAGGGTCACAGAGTATCGGGAGAAAAAGGCAAGCGGGAGACCATCCTCATTTTTCATGTCTGCGTATATCATGGACGTGGTATGTTCCATGACACCATTCCCTTTGATGAGTTGGGCTTGGAATCCAGCCCATGAAAAAACTGTACATGAGTATCACGACAAGCTATGGGAGAATAAAGCGAAAAAATTTATTTACAAAATTTTCAACTGGGTGATGGTGCCCCTGCACATCGCCATTTTTGGTCTTTCGCCACCTTGTATCTCGGATAGCATTGCTGCGAATCTAAGTGGTATAGCATACTGGTACGTAGAAGAAGAGTTTTCTTATTTCAGAGTTTTCGGAGCTGTTGTTCCCCCGCTGGCACTACCACTGTTCATCCCTGACAAGCTGGCTTGTCGCGATATTGCCCGACATACAATGATTGGCGGGGTGAGTAAAGAGCTCAAAGAAACTTCGAAGAAGGTATGGCCATTTTTCCTGGTTCGGCTAAATTCTTATTCTTTATTGGATTTCGGGCATGCTAAAGCTAAGGCTGCAACCCTGGAAGACCTGAGTTTGGTCTCCATTGAATATAAGAAACATGATCCTCAGAAAATTGTAAGTAACCATTTAGCTAATTGTGGGCTGAAGAGGTTTGAACACGAGTTTTCACACTCGGATGACATTTTCCGAGGGGTGAGATCTTATGGGGAAGTTCTAGTTCGGATCCGATCTTTAGCACCCGAAGACATGGCCTCTGTATTAAAATTTCAGGAAAACAGACAAAAGTGTCTTCCTGCTGTGTTGCGAGGAGGGAGCCCGGGTGCTTTTGAGATAGAACCGAAGGATGATGAAGGCCCCAAAGAAACAACTTTTGGTTCTGGAAAAATCCATAACGAGGGGGATCAAATGAATAAGCCCGAAGCAGAGACGCAGAATCCGGACCCGCTAGAGCCCCAGAATCTGGAAACTGAGACAAAGACCACTGAACCTCCGAAGAAGCAGGACTCAGTCGTCACACCAGGAAAGGCAGCAAAACAGATCGGGGATCCCATCACTTCTGTCACTCCCTTGCAGTCGACGCAAGGAAATATAGAAGAAGGATGGATTTTTGATGAGGAGCTGAGGCCTATCAGAGCAGAAGAACTTCATCCAAATGAGTTCTTCTTTGACAAAAGGATAAAAGCGGTGGTGAAAATGGATTTCTACCAGGATGAAGGCTCAACTGCTAAAAAATTCAAAGTTATGACCGATGGAAAGAACAAAAAGAATGAGGAATTTGCCACGGAGATCGCAGGAACGCTAGGAGCGTATGCATCGGCAAATCAATTCTCGGTCGGGATGTTAAAAAGTCAGCTCAAAAGAAAGAATCGCCTGATCAAGGCTCTCGAAGCCAGAGTAGCTTCGGCCACAGAAAGCGCTAAAAGTCAGGTGAGTGGGGAAATAGAACTGGCCCAACTAGCTGATAAAAAGGAAATAGAAGTGCTCAAAGCCAAGTTGGAACAAGTGCATTCAGTGATCCGAGACGGTCGGGTGCAGGCTGGTCAACAGAAGACTATGATTGCAGAGTTATAGGCTCAGGGGGAGATCTCTGAAAGTAGGGTGATCGATGTCGACGGGTTTAAATCCCGAGCGACCCAGATTCAGAGCAAGATCTCTTCTACACAGTAGAGTTTGCTCACCAAAGTAGGAACAATCCGAGAGGATTATCTGTTGATGCATCGGGTTTCCGAGAACTTGACTGACAGAGAAAGAGATGCAGGAGCGGCTCGGGTCGCCTTTCAGGAGGCGGTAATAGCCACAAATGACAGAGTTTTGGCAGGTTCACCCGGACTCACTCTCCCAGAACAAACTAGAGGTAACTTTTTGTTGAAGGATTGGGAGCATAACATTACCCTGGGCAAGGAACAAGCCCAAAAAGTGATCAATTCATTAGAAGAAGCCTTCAATTCTATAGAGGGCGAGCTGTTGGGTATGTACACTAGAGGCGTTGCTGAAACTTTAATACAGATGAAGGTAGAACAGATCTCGCTTGATATGAAAGAGAAGGAGGAGAGAGATTTGGCAGATATATATCAGATAGACAGGGTGAACATGGCTCGAGTTGATGAGAATTTGATCCAACCCAGCGCGCAAATAAGTGCCCTCGACATCGTCGATGCACAAATGGAGAACAAGCTGCCGCAGTTAGCCCGAGAATGCTACTTTGCCGAGGCCAGCTGTCAAGCGGAACCTTCGCAGCTTGTATCTAAATTTGTGGACAGATGTATTGCATACACTGAATCTGCACGAAGATGAACACTTGGAACCAAGCGAAGATAGAGTAAGAGAAAGGGAGCGATTGCGTTCCCCCCAGATGTAACTGAATGTGTGTAACCGTTGAGAGCCTAACTGATCTCTAAAGTTGTATAAATATATCACGAAGCGAAATAAACAGGGCTGGACCTTTTTGGTGTCGATTGTAATAGAGTTTTTGCATTTGAAGAAGTTAATATAAGCAATTTGGAGATTCTCGATTCCGTCCAGACTGTGTTACAAGTTTGTTTCTTTGTATTTCATGTTTCATTTCATTCCATTTGTTCATAATTGACGTGCTTTTTTATACTTTAGTACGACCACTACTATAACAAAAGAATTCTGGTTTTCTGTATCTATTTATTGTCTTTCCTCTGCACCAGCTATGAGTGGGTGTAAGACCAATTTGCACTTTCAGAATTCTACGTTTATTCTTTGCTATGTCAGTTATTTTCTTACTAATTTCCTCCTCTGTTTATATGTGAGTTTTCTCTTTGATAGGAATCTTGCGTTATATGCAGCTAAATATTTCTCTTTCACACCACGCCTTTATATTAAAATATAATACAGTTACGGGAAAGAGCCTTCAAATTTGCATTTTTATTTTATTCCAAAAAACGTAAAATTCTCTTTATTTCGACCAAATCAAGACAACATTTAAACCTCTCGTTAAATCCTTTCCTAATCTCACTGTTCCTCCATGACTGTCCCTGTAGCGACACGGCCTAATATCGAACCCGGACTATCTAACCAAATGCATATCGCCTTAAACCTTTTTGACATAATCCTTAAAACTACTAATAACCGGGACGAATTTGAACGTTCATGGACAGCCATTGAACAAGATATAAATAATCAAGAACAGTTGGAAGCTAGACGACGTGAACGTAGAAATCTCCCCTAGTTTCCTCACCGAAGGTGACATTACCCTCATATCCATTTTCCATCTACTTTCGGATGCCTTGACACTGTACGTTTAAGCCTTAGTACAGACTCAGGAACAACAATTACTATCAACTCTGAAAGCTTTTACTGTTTCAAAAAGTCTAGGTCCAGATGGATGGACTGTAGAATTCTTCTTGGCTTTCTTTTATCTCTTGGGAAATGAACTTCTGGAGGCGGTTGAAGAGTCAAGACAGAAAGGTAGGATTTTGGATGCTTTGAATGCGACTTTTCTAGCCCTTATTCCTAAAAGGGATAAGCCATATACTTTTGAGGGGTTTAGACCTATTTCACTCTGTAATTTGGCTTATAAGATTATCACAAAAAATATTTCCTCCAAAATTAAAGATTCACTCTCAACAGAGATATCTAAGGAACAATTTGGCTTTCTAGAGGGAAGACAAATTTATGATGCCATAGGAGTGGCACAGGAAGCCCTACATAGTATCAAGCTAAAAAATTATAAAGCTATGGTCCTTAAACTGGATATGAAGAAATATTATGATAGAGTGGATTGGGGTTTTTTAAGGTTAGTTTTATTACAAGTAGGGTTGAGCTTAGAGCCTACATACTGGATAATGGGGTGTGTTTCTTCTGCAAATTATGTTGTTTTGATTAATGGCATCTCGCCCAATTTTTTTAACAACTCAAGAGGACTAAGGCAGAGGTGCCCGTTATCTCCACTCCTCTTCTTACTTGTTGTAGAAGGTTTGAACAGAGCCATTCTGAAGAAGTTTCAGGATAGGAAAATTGAAGGTGTTCCAGTGGAAAAAGGGATAATAATTACTCATTTACTATTTGTAGATGATGTTTTATTATTTGGGAATGGAGCCTTGGAAGAATGGAAAACTTTTAAGGAAGTATTGGATCTCTTATGTCTGGCGACATGGATGTCATTCAGTCCACATAAATCTTTATTTCTGGAAGCAGGTTGGATAGAAGAGGAGCTTATTGTTCTGAAAGATATTTTTCCTTTTGAAGTTAAACCTCTAGAGACTGGTTTGAAGTACCTGGGGTTCTTTCTTAAACTAAACTGCTATTCTTTGGCAGACTACGGGTGGTTGGAGAAAAAGTTTGAAAAAATAATCTCGTCTTGGAGTCATAGATGGCTTACTTTAGGGGGAAGGGTCACTCTAGTTAAGTCTGTTTTAGAAAGAATTCCTATTTATTGTCTTTTCCTGGTGAAAATTCCAAAAAGCATTCTTAATAGAATTAGAAAAAAAAATTCAACTTCCTTTGGTCCGGAAAAAAAGAAAAAGAAGGAATGCACCTGATAAACTGGAAAAGAATTGCAAAACCTAAGAAGACAAGAGGATGGGGTGTTAATTTTTTTATTTTTTTTTAGGAAAAGCACTGGAAGCTAAAAGTTTGTGGAGGTGTCTTATGGTTCCTAGGCTCTGGTAGGAAGTGATTTTCAAAATAGATTTAAAAAAGAAAATTGTTATAGAGTGGCTTAGATCGGGTAGAAAAAATTGGGTTGGAATTTCAAATAGTTGGAGAGACTTAACTTCTTCCTTATCCATCTTATCTGACTAGCTTATTTGGAAACCAGGAAATGGTTGGGACATCAAAATAGGAGAAGACCCTTTGGTTGGGTCTCAGTCTTATTACAAACTCTCAAAGAATCTAATTAATGGTTTCCAGGCTCAGTGCATAACGTTTCTTGCTCAAATAGGGAATTTTTACTTAGAGAGTCATAGTATTGGAAGATGGAAGAAGGAAGAGTCACTTGGACTAGAGGGTGAAATAAAATATCAATGGGATAATTATGTAAAAGGTTTAGAGGGGTCGGGATTTGAACTAAATGCAGAAATAGATTCTTTAATTTGGTCATGGAATACCAAAGAAGGGAAAGTGACTTCCAAAAAAACATATGAGGTTAAAATGTTGGAGGAGGCAGTGGGAGGTCACCAGTTTTGGTATAAATATCTATGGACTTGGAAGATTCCTTTAAAAATTAAATTGTTCTATTGGTTAATGTTAGAACAAAAAATACTTAGGAAACTTTGAACAAAAGGGGAATAATTGGTCCTAGTAGATGTTCAATTTGTGGTGAAGTTGAGGAAACTCTAATTCATTTGTTTATTGACTACACCTTCACCAAAGATATTTGACACACAATTTTAAAGGAACAAAATCTAAATATTTTATGGGAGGGTGGTCAATTAATTGACTACTTTCAACAGTGGATCAATAAGTCAAAATTCTGGAAAGAATTGCCTTGTTTCATTTGTCGGGAGATATGGAAGCACAGGAACTTGGTCATCTTTGAGGATCATAAAACTTCATAGTTAAAGGTTTGCAATAGAATCTTACAGGATTTGGGGGAATACAAAAACTTTTTTTCTGTTCATCATGTTAGGATTACTCAACCTCCTCTACTAGATTGGAATATGGAAGTAGAATTTTTTTACAGAGCCTCACAATGTGAGGGCAAAAAATTTGGAGCAGGAGTTGTACTAAAGTTCCCATATGTGGGTACTTTTAGTCTAATGATGAACTGTGGCACCGGAACAAATACCAGGGGTAAACTCTTAGCTTTATGGTGTATCTTATCTTCTGTTGTTTACAAAAAGGTAAAAAACATTCAATTGGTAGAAGATTCAAAGATCATTATTGATTGGTTTCTACATTTAAATAACTTGCAGGTGGTTTCTCTTCAGCCATGGATGAAAAAGATTTGTGTTTTGAGTGGAAATTTTCAAAAAATTAAAGCACAACAAATTTATAGAGAATATAACAAAGAAGCGGATCAACTATCAAAACAAGCCTTGCAGATGGAGGAAGAAGGATTATACTTTGCAGCGGGTATGGAAAAACAAATTGAGAATTTTGAAAAATTACCAATCTACATTTAAATAGATGCAGCAATATAGAAGAACCAGAACTTTGCCTTTTTCATATAAGTTTTGTAATTCAAGAGATCTGTATCATTTTGCGAAGTGTTCTTATAAACTAAATGATGGAGGATAAATTTTGTGTGATCAATACCTATGATTGATTTCAATGATAGAGGATGTAATTTTGGTGTTAATGTAATTTTATCTTTTATGATTTGACAATGCAACATGGAAACAACAAAGTGTTGTTTCAACTGTCTTATTGTAAAAGAATGGAAAAGACTTTTGTTGTTTCAACAATCTTAATACTGTAAAAGACTTTTTATATGAACACTAATATATGTATCTTTTTCATTTTTGAAAAAAAAAATAGTTTTTAAAAATATTTTGTTTTCACTTCTTTAATATTTTTATAAAGAAACATTGTATATTGAGGTAAAAAAAATAATAGAAAGAAACACACTAAAATTATGTTATGTGGGATTAATATACAACTATCTCACACACCAAAGTGAGATAGTTGTAATTTCATCTTCACACACTATGTTGGATGATTTAACTTCATCTTCTTTTTCTCATAGTCTCCTCTCTCATAATACAATATTCATTCACTCACACAGCCACAACCCAATTCCCTCATACATAAAATAGGGTTTCCTTATAGGAAAAAATCCCTAACATAACTTCTATCGTATGATTTGTGAACTTATAATAAACGATCCCGATTGACTATGAAATTACAATATTTTACAAGGAAAATGTTGAGCTCTAAAGATGTCCTAAAAACAACCTTAGTTTAACATTAATTTACCAACCTGAGGATTCATCTTCTATTTCAAGAATATCAACAAATTCTATGGAGATATCTTGTAGAGGATAAAATTGTGTAGTTAAAGGAAATCTGAGTTTCTCAAGAATAAAGTTCCTCACACATTCATTAAGTTTCTAAAGCTAAGATCCCCCTAAACAAGATTGAAATCTGATCTATAATGTGCTATGAATTGAAGGCATGAATTAAATTTCTGAATTGATCTAATTGAGAGACAAGAATTGAATCTGATATTAAAGGCATGAATTGATCTAATTAAGAAACAAGAGTTGAATCTATGAAAATAAGTTGATCTATTGATGACTATCTAATCTGCTGGAAAGAAATAATTGAATACTGCAAACTGAGACATAACAATAATTGAACAACAAATGCTAACTAAGTAAAAGGAACATCAAACGTTAGTTAAGCGAAAGAAACAACAAATGCTAATTGAACGAAAAGGAACAACAAACGCTAGTTAAGCAAAAGAAACAACAAATGCTAATTTAATGGAAAGGAACAACAATTGATAATTTAATTGAAAGGAACAACCCATGTGAAAATGAGAGGAACTGTCAAGCAGTAAACTACAACAAATGGAACCTGGAATAGAAATCGACAACATTCAAATGAAAGCATTTATCTTCTACAAAAAAACAATATCAAAGAATTAACACGCTTATGAATTATCTTAACGACGATAAAAATGATTTAAAGTTTGAAACAAAAATCAAACTGATAAGATACAGATTGAGACAGTAAATCCTTCAGACTGGGCCCTCGGTCCTCAGAAGCACTGCTACTAGAAACTCAGTATAAGAAAATGATGGAAACGTTAAAAACCTTTATTAATTCCATAACTGATACAAAATTTACAAAAACTATTTTCACAGAGCAATTCTGAATTCCGAATGCTGAGATACAATTCTTAGATTATCCTTTCTAGGATTCACTACCCTTTATATATTACAAAATATGGGTAAATTAAGCTATCCTGAGGATCGAGAGATCCTCATGATCACTATTACTATTTATGAAGTTTACAAAATAGAGAACTAATCTCTCTTAAAAATGCCTTACACTTCATATCTCTAGCCTCCAATAGCTTGCGCATCTTTGAAATGTCTTCTGCTATCGTGAGTTTACCAAAATTTACCCATTCCTGTAACAAAATTAAACAATTCCAACCATATTTTAGAATTTATGAACTTCAACTCAATGATAGTTCTAGAAGACATTTTAATCATTTCCTATCCTATTTTATTCCTAAGTAACAAAAAATTCAGTGAAGATGATATCATAAATCATGGAAATGAGGAGAATATATGTACCTTTTCATAACCCAACATACCCCCCAACTTACCTTCTTGCATGTCCTCATGCAAGCTAAGTTATTACATGTAAAGCAATGATGCTATGAGGAAAATTTTGTTCACTAGGTGCCCTGAACCCATTCTTTCTTTTGAGTTCTCCAAAATTAGTGTCTTCCCTCTTTTTATTAAATTGATAATCTCTCTGGTAATCCTCTGGAGGAAACCAGATAAGAGGGGGATTATATCTACACCCAATCCAGGCAGGTCCTTCCTCCTAGATCATTCTGGCACATCTTTCTATTATGAATGTGGTTGCAAAGAATTTATTGAAACCGAAGGGCTCTCTAACCTTTACTTCAACTGGGGAGACATCCCACCTTAACTTGGAGCCAACAAGAGCTTCTTCTTTGGGTTCCCTAAAATATTCAATGCCTGATAATATAACCTGCTGATGAATAGGACCTAAATATCTTCTCACTCCTTCCCTTTTCATGAATGTCCTATGTCTCATGATAGATGGAAAAGACTTTGGTGGTTCCCCCCTGATCCAAAGATCTAACCTAGTTTCTCTCTTCATGAAATTTTTGTGGGCCTTAGCCCACCTGACTTGATTTTTAGTGAAGGATAGGAACGCTTCAAATTGGATTTCCCCAATAAAAGGGCCAAGATTATCTCTGTTGTTGTCTTCCAAAATGAAATTATGGAAGTATATCTCACACAGGAAACACTGTACTTTCTCTTCCTACTCCCTAAAACAAGACACAAACTCAGAGATAGTGGTGAATTTAATCGGTTTACCTGCTCGAATAGCTTTCAACCTCAGCAACAAGTAGCGTTCTAATAAAAACAAAGTATAATTGGTAGTAGGAGCCCTACAATATATTGCATCAGTGTAGATATCACAAATCTCTTTGATTTGCTCCAAATATTTTTCCAATTGACCTTGTACTTTATTTGTCTTCCCTTGAGCCTTAGTCATCTCAACATACATCTCATTTTCCTTTGATGACATGGTTTTGAGTTGTTTAACAATTCTTTGGTTCTCTGTCATGGTCACCATTTCATCCCCGATCTGAGTCAAAGCCTATTGGGCTTGTACCGGTTCTGCTTCTAGTCTTTCAATGATGGCACTCTGATCCTAAAACTGAGATACCTCTTCATTCTAATAGGCTACTTTGTTCATTACTGGAATTACTGTCTGAGTTTCTGAATCTTTGGTCTCTAGAGGAGTGGGAATCACTTCCTCAAGCTGGGCAATTGTTCCTCCCAAAATATTTGGTTGAGCCTCTGTTTCATATGCCCCCAAAGGAATTTCCTCTTCATTTTGAACAACTACACGTTCTGTTGCTGTAGTCTTAGTCTGAAGTTCCATTTCTACTGTTTCTTCAAGGATATGGAACTCTTTCTGTGTTCCTACAGAACTCGTTTGGACTGCCCTCCTAAGAAGAGGGTTCCTTCCTTGTGCTCTATGTCTTTTGGTCTTCTTTCTTACATGGGTCTTGTCGGCTTGCTCTAGTTATTTTCTTAATTCCTTGATAATTTCCTTAAGCTTTCCAACTTTCTTCTTTAACACTTTAATCTTTTTAACCCTTCTCTTCAACAACTTGTTCTCTCATTTTAACCTTCTAATTCTGTTGTGTCTTTTTCCTGATTTTTGTTTCTATGAGCTGTCGGGATTTTCTTCACCTTGATCTGTCAATAGTGGCTCTTATTCTTTCCCTACCAGGGTATTTACCTCAGTATGCGGTTATTCTTATGTTGTATCATCTGGGAGTGACATCTCAATTTCAGGGAAGTCTTCAGCAGGGTTCGAAGGAGAGGCTAGCACCTGGTATTCTTCTGGACTGTTTGTGTCTCTGCTAATTGAGGTCCCTAAACTCCCTAGAACCTGAGTTATCTCTACATCATAGCTTTTAAAAAATTGTTCTGTGAGGTGTCCCAATGATGGTTGGGTATCTTCCTAACTATTTCCTTGTGGTTTTTGTTCTGTCTTCTAAATTCCCTAAACATATTCTTGTAAGGGCTGCTCTATTATGTCCTGAATTTCTTTAGGTTGTTCTGTTGTGTGCTAAATTTCTTCATATTATTTTGTTGTTTCCTGGGTTTCTTCATGTTGTCTTAGCCATCTGCTTCTTGTTTTCCCTTCAATGGGAGATTTAGGAGAAGCCATTTATCTTTTTCTCTTCCTCGTTGATGCCTCTGCTTGTGAGGTCCGAGTCTCTGCAAATTGGATGGGGTCTGCCTCGACTTTAGGTGGAACTTCCATTTGGGAAGTAGGTTCCTCTTCCTGTGTTACTTCAATTCTCTGGGTTGGGTCTTCATGAAGTAATTCAGGTTGCTCTAATTGTAAGGGTCTATTGGCCTCAATAATATCCCCCAAGGTGATTTGAGTTTGACTTAGGGCCTTATTTACTATCAGTTTTACCAATCCATGGTGGTTGATGATAGTAACAGGATATTTTTCCTTCTATGTTCTTATAGCGACCTCATGTAACATAACATTTAGAAAAAATGGTAAATTGATTACTAACTGTTGTTTGAGTGAAACTAGTAGTTTGAGGTGGCATGGGAGGATCACATCATATCTTCCGTCGTAGGTGATATAGCTCTGTATGACGCTTGCCAGTTCTTTCCAGTGTTCATTGAGAGTGTTGGGGTTAAGTCCCTTTCCCTTTTTATCCAATTCCTCTCCAGGGTCTACGAAGGATTCTACAGCTTCTTTGGGTGTTGTATATCTTCTAGACCATTGTATTCCTGTGTTAGGAAAGCCCATAACCTCTGCTACGATTTCCTGAGTGACTGGGATTCGTATATATCGAACAATGGAGGTTTCTACCTGCAAGTTCTAAAATAATTCGATCATGATATCTGTATCATATCCCTGCAACCGATTGAAGTACTCCGTCCACCCCAAGCAGTGTAGGACTTCTCTTGCATTCTCAATTACTTGTAGTAATGTTGGTTCCCGTCACACACTTCGGCCTCCCATATTTCTTTAAGTAGGTGAGGATGACTAACGTTCCTTTCTGTAGCTTAACTCAACCAGATTTTGAAAACAATAGACATAGCAAATATAGAACGACAATGTGTATGTGCATTTTCGTAATTACTGCATTCATTGAAATCTATCGGTAAATGTGTCGGGCATCTACCCCCCCATAAATGGAAAGGTTGACCTCGACCATCAAACGTACGAGTGTAATAATGGTAGGGGAGTGACTGTGAGGTGTGATTTCTATGCCATCGTCGCTGCTGGAAAAGACAATCATTAATAACTTTTCAATCAAGCACTTTAACGATACTAACGATAATCATCAATTTGTGTGGGAAATTCGAATTATTGTACCCATGGTAGAAACCCTTTGAGGAAAAAGATTCCGAATGATTTTAAATTTGTTCACATGTTTGAAATGTTATACATATTGGTACTTTCCCTTTTTTTCTTGGATATATCTGGAATGACAACCTCATTGTTTTGAAAAGGAAATCTAAGAACACATTAAAACTTGGTGTATTTTTAAGGTGAACTTCGATGCCATAGGTAGAGCCACTGCTGCCAGTAGGCATCCATAGCCTCGAAAGGGTTGCCTTTTAACCCATAGATGAGCCCGTATCCTTAATTAATGGTTTGAATTTGTCTTTTCCCCAGAAGACCATTATCTTGGTTTGGTAGCCAGATGATGATAATGCCACTCACTAGATCGTAACCTAAGAGAACAAGTCATCTCGTGATGAGACCTCTTGTCCTTTGACGAAAAAAAATGCCAAAGGCCATTTCCCTGGTGTGGTAGCCATAATGGGAATGTCACTTATGTTATTATCGGATGATCGTGGTAGGTTGGATATTGATGAGACCTCCTATTCTTTATGGAATATGTTTATTACTTTGTTAAAAACTTTACTTTGATTTTTTTTTTTTTTTTAGAGCTCTATCAAGGGAGACTCACCTACTCCTTAAGTGTGAGGGATGATGTAAGAAGTGTAAGAATGCCAAGTAAGAATGTATTTAAGATTCCTTATTGGATATGAAAGAAATTATCATTCAAGTATATGTAGATATATAAGGGAAAGAAATGAGTTATGGTGGTTAATGAATTGTGAACAATTTTTAAGAGGATTCAAAGAAATTAATCCAAAAATAGTTTACTAATGTATGTTAAATGATCCACACCAAATGGAAAATTAGAGCTAGTGCTGAAGAAAAGGAATTAATGAAGGTCATACCCAAAGGAGTGATTGACATAACAATGACATGTTTTGAGAAAGGAGCCACAATAAGAAAAAATCATGAAAGGAACAACAATCGTTCTTTTAAAAGGAACGACAATCGTTATTTTGGGTGGGCGATATTACGTACGAAGGGAACAACAATTGTTCTTTTCAAAGGAACTACAATCATTATTTTGGGTGGACGATATTACTTACGAAGGGAACACCAGTCGTTTTTTTCAAAGGAACGACAATGGTTTTCAAAGGAAACAACGATCGTATGAAGGTAACAACAGTCGTTCTTTTCAAAGGAACGACAATCGTTTCATTTTGAGTGAACAACAATGATGTTGTTTTAAAAATTTTACCCATCTAATTAAGTGATTAAAACTCCCATAAGCGTTTTTGTTCAATGAATCTATAATTGATTAGTCATCAACTAAATTCATTCAATTAATATGGGTAAGTTTATCCAATAATCAAAGTATTAGATGGTCTATAAGCATGTTCATTTTCTTGTAAAAACAAGGGTTCTATTTTTTGGGTTTTTGCAACGCAAGATAGGAGTAAAGAACATAAAAGAGTGTTTAATTATATTCATTATAGTCATCTCTTCTGGTTCGTATTTTCTCAAGTGACTTTCCTATAAAAAGAAGAACTAAAAACTCAATCAAATCTATAAAAAAAACTATATACAATATATATAGTACTAAAAACAAATCATCATTTATGGAGTTGAGGCTGCTGGGTTACCTTCCCAGCCAGCCAAAATTTGAACAATAGGGTCCTTACTTACTTCTTGGCAGAAGGATTATTTTGAGGGCAACTGATGGTAAAGTTGTAGTTGGTGACAAGAAAGGAAGTGCCAGACCCATCGATGGTAATTAAAGTGACAGTGCCATTATCATGAACTTCATTAATTTCATATGGTCCCAACCACCTTGTCTATAATTTCCCAGGAAAATCCTAAAATCTGGAATCATAAATAAGTGCCCAATCACCTTTCTGGAAGGATTTCTTCTTGATATGTTTATTGTGCCAGTTTGTTCTCTATTGTTGAATAACAATTGTGCACTCCAAGGAAGACATGCATGCTTCATCTAATTCATTGAGTTGTTGTAGGCATTATTTATGTGCCTCTATAAGATCCAGTCCAATCTCCCGGGCCATCCTTAGAGTCTTAATTTCAAACTCGATTGGAAATATAGGTTCTTTACCATAGAATAAATGATAAGGAGAGTAGCCAGTGGTGTTACGCCATGTTGTGCGATAAGCCCATAAAGAATTTGGGAGCTTAGTAGCCCAATTTTGTCGATTTGTTGAGACTGTTTTCATCAAAATTGCCTCCAAAACATTATTGGTGCTTTCTACTTGTCCGTTTGCGTCTGGATGGTATGGGGAAGTAACTCTGTGCTTAATATGATAATTTTTCAGGGTGGTCGTAAGTCTATGAGCTGTAAATTGTGACCCCCCATCAGTGATTACTTCCCTGGGTAGTCCATAGTGTACAAATAATTTGAAAAGAAATTTGATGACTACTTCCTCTATTGCGTTTGGTAAGGATTTTGCCTCTACCCATTTGGTCATGTAGTCCGTTGCAACTAGAATATAGGCATTTTGATTTGACTTCGGATTGAAGGGGCCAACAAAGTCTAGTGCCCATCTCTCGAATGGTTCTGTGACTACTCTTACTTTTAGAGTCATTTCATCAGCCTGACCTGGTTTTCCCATCCGCTGACAATTGTTGCAGGTCTGGACATATTTCTTTGCATCTCTGAATATTGAGGGCCCATAGTAGCCCATCTATAAAATTTTATTTCCAGTCTTGCGATCTGCAAAATGCCCACCACAGGGCTCATCATGTCCTGCCTTCAGTATGTCATAGATTTTGTCATCTCGTAACATCTGCGGATCTGGAAATCAACCCTTGTGTGGAAGAGATATCCATCGATCCAAGTGAATCGTCCACTATGCTGTATAATAAGTTTTCTTTCCCTTGATTATATATGTGCCAGTAATTTCCCCATTGCCAGATAATTTTCCACATCAGCGTACCAAGGTGGTTTAGAAGTGACGACAAACAGATGCTCATCTGGAAATTGATCTTCAACTGTCAAGGAGTCATCTGTTTTGGGTATGCGAGACAGGAAGTATGCAACAATATTTTCTCTTCCAGGTCGATCTTTGATGGTGATGTCAAATTCCTGCAATAGCAATAACCATCGAGTGAACCGTCCATTAATAATTGGTTTATTAGCTAGATATTTAATAGAAGAATGATCAGTATACTGAATAACTGGATAGCCTGTTATATAATGACAATTTATTGATGGCATGTATAAAAACTAAAAATTATTTTTCTGTTACTGTATAATTAGATTTAGTGGCAGTGAGATTCTTACTGATAAAATAAATAGCATAGGGTTTCTTGTCTTCTTCCTGTCCAAGGACAACGCCTATGGAAATATCTGATGCATCAATGGAGATGTGAAATGGTATTTTCCAATTTGGTCCTCTTAACACCGGTGCTATCGAGATCAACTTCTTGAGTACTACAAATGCCACATCACACTTTTCAGACCATTGAAACTCCACATTACCAGTTAAAGCATGTAAAGGTGCAACAGTTCTTGCAAAGTTTTCCATAAATCTGTGATAGTATCTTGAAGCGCCAAGGAAACTGCGTACCTCAGTTTGTGTGCGTGGTGTAGGTAGATTAGGGATTACCTCTATTTTTGCTAGATCTACCGTAATTCCATCTGTAGAAATATAATTCCCTAGCACAACACCTTCCGTCATCATCATGTGACATTTCTCGTGGCTTAAACATAACCTAGTAGCAATGCATCATTCCAGTACCTTTTCTAGATTGTCCAGAGCTTTATCAAAGTCATTGCCATAGGGTGTGAAATCATCCATGTAAACTTCAATCCATTTTCTAATCAGGTCACTGAAGTAGTAAGGAATCTCGATCCCCCTTTAGGGTATAGTGCAAGTCATCGTCATGGAAGGATCAGCTGGCATTTCCGACCTTTCATTTATTATTGAATTCTCTTTAGACCCATCCAACTATAATACATACTCTGGCCTTCCATACATCCGTCAGCGCACCTCCACGACAATCCAAAGGATTCTCAAAATGGGTGAGGTGCAAATCTCATGTACGGTTTTGTAGAGTGACAGTAAAGACAACTTATTTTCCAACTTTTCCACTATCAATGATCAAAATTTCCCTCTGGAATGTGGCTGGAGAATTACATAGTCCAAAGGGAAATACTCTATATGAAAAGGTACCCCGGGGGCATGTGAATGTAGTTTTATCTTGATCTTCTGGGGCAATCTGGATCTGATTGTGGCCACTAAAACCATCTAGGAAAGAAAAGAATTTCTTCCCTGCTAAAGTATATAGGACCTGCTCAATGAAAGGTAAGGGGAAGTGGTCCTTTTGAGTGGATTTGTTAATTTCCCTGTAATCTACACAGATTCACCATTTTCCATTTTTCTTAGGGACAATCACTAGTGGGGAAACCCACTGACTATCCGAGATAGGATATATAAAATATACGTCCAACAAATTTTGTAATTCTTCTTTAACAATATCCCTGAGATGGGGATTCAATATTCTTTGGGGTTGTCGGATAGGTCAGGCATTTTTCTCAATATAAATATGGTGTGTGAAGAGTTGTGGATCAATACCTTTCATGTCAGAATACTCCCAGGCAAAAGCTTGTTGATATTTAAAAAGGATTTGAATAATTTTTTGTTGTTGTTTCTCATCTAAATTGGCATTAATGTTCAGAGACCTCCCTGGTGCAATCTCAACTGATTTTTTGTTATGAAGAATGGTGGTTGGGATTTGTTGTTCCATTAAATCTTCTAGCGAGTCTCCCTACACTTCACAATCTAGAACAATTTTGAGCATATGGAACGTGGGGTTACTTACAATGGTTGGGTTGTTAATAAACCCACTAATCACGTCATAATCTAATTGGTTCTTGAGTCTAAGAGCTTCTTCCAGCGTGAGAGGGGCCTATAGATCCTTTTTTGGATATCTTGGTGGTGGAAACTGTGGATATACGATAGTCGAGCTTGGCTTGGCTAGAGGATATAATATGAGAGTTTTTGTAACACCTCCTCTAGCAATTTTCATATTCCCGTATGAATTCATATGTACACATCTATTGTTGCGAGCCATGGTCTTCCCAGTATTAATGGATGCCCTTCGAGTCCACTTCTTGGGTTGATGATGAGGAAATCCGCTAGATATTCCTAAGAGTCGACTGGAATTTCTATATCATGTATTGTACTGACTGGTATAACCACTGATCGGTCAACCAAATGTAACATAATTGGGGTAGGCTCGAAAGAGTCAAAACCCAAGGTGTTGTAGGTTTCCATAGTCGGGATGTTGATGGCCGCCCCCAAATTGACTAGTGTATTTGGAAAATAATAGCCCTGGATCTGAACTGTTACTATGGGGTTCCCTAGATCTGCATATTTGATTGGTTCTTGTCTACCCAAAATTAGATCAGACAACGCTCCTACCACACGAACAACTGATGATGAATTTTTAATTTTCCTAACAGGATTCCTCCCACATACTTCCTTGATTGTCTTTGCATAAATTGGATTGTTTTGTAGAGCTTGCAGGAGTGGGATATTGACATATGAATTCTTGGGTTCCCCTGCAATGTCGAAGTTAGGATACACAATAGGTTTTTCTATCATCAATTTTTTGGGGAATGGGGGAGGAGGAGTTGCATCCTTATCAGGATTCTGTGATTCGACTGTGTTTCTTCCCTGCTCTGTTTCTTCTATTATGACCACAGTTGAGGATTTAATTGATGTTTGTATGTTATTTTCATTCTCCTGCTCTTGGAAAATGTTACTTTCTTCAGGAGAGATTATACACCCTGATCTCAACCAGAGTTTGTTGCACCCTACTGAGTTGGTTTCCCTTTCCCCATTCTCCATAATCTCGATGAGATGGGCTGGTCTATTATTGGGATTTGGGTGAGGTTGGGTTGGTAATTGAGGGCACAATTATGGTTTAGTGTTCTGGGGAAATTGGAGTGGGGCTTTCAAAGTGGGTTGGGTTTGAGGGGCCATCCCTATGGTTTGATTGGTTATCCCCATGGGGCACTACCAATTTTGGTTCCAATTTGGGTTTTGGGCAGTCGTGTTGGACCACTGTGAAGGGTAGGGGTTGTTGTTTGGGTTTTTCCAAGATGGGGTAGAGTATTGTACATTCGACTAGGAGGAATTTGTAGCTGGTTGATTATGTCAGATGGGATTTGTAGCAGGTTGGCTCGGCCAAGTGGGATTCACAGCTGGATATTGCTGGGGCTACCAGTTTTGATTAGTAAATGGTTGGCCTTGCCATGTGTTTCCAGAATTTTGCTGTTGATTATACTTCCCAGAAAAGAAAGAGGATGGGTCCTATAGTGTACCTAGAGGTTGGGCCTTCCATTGGCGACACTGATCCATCAGGTATAATGGTTATATTTCCTCTTCTGCTTCTCTAAAGACAACTTTTAGTCTAGGGAGCAATGGATATTGCTTTGTTGTGTGATCTTTGGTGTAAATAGCACAAACCCGAACCACATCCAAAGGACATTCCCTTGGACCATGTTTTTTTCTGCATCTATGGAAAAATATGGCCAAATTCTGTTCTTCTTCTGCTTGATTCTGTTTGTCATGCAATACATCCAATTGTGTAGTCAGAGTGCTCAAAATATCAGTTTTGAAATTTTCTAAGAGATTACCGACTTCAGCTCGGGTAACTCCTCCACCGGTAACATTGTTGTTTCTGGTGAGGGGAGTTTACATTCCTGATCTAGTCCGTGTACTTCCATGTGAGCACCTGATGCACAATAGAATGATAGTATCATAAGTTTTTTGATAAATATCACCCTTCCCCATTAAATTCAATGTTTCTACCCATTCATCTTTCATTCCTTTTATCAAAGTGGATTTGAGCACCGCACCTGGTAATGTACCATAAGGAGATATTTGCAGATTATATTGAAATCTTTCAACATAATCCTCTAATGTCTCATTTTCTTTTGCAGACATTTGAAATATTTCATCTTTTAGGTCCCTGGTTCTACAATAATCCTGATATTTTGTCAAGAAGGCATGTTTCATCTCATCCCATGAGTTTATAGTTCTGCCTCCCAATCCCATAAACCAGCACAAAGATGCCCCTTTCAAATTGGAAGGGAACAAATTTAGTTTTTGGGGTTCAGAGGTGTAATCATAACCCCTACATAGGACATCAAATTCGAATAACAATGCATCCGGGTCTTCTGAAAGCAATCCATGAAAAGTTGGCAGATTTTGCAGGGGAATTGCTTTCATGGCGGCATTGGCGTCTGGATCAACTATCGGATATTCTAGAGTGGAGGTATGGGGTCGTTGTTGATTTGGTTGCACCCTTTGGTAAAATATCTGCTAATAATATTATGGAATTTCTTGGCCTGGGTATTCTTTTGATTGATTACTTGATCCCCTAGGGGATTTGATTGCACCACCTCTATCTGGTATTTCAGGTATGCTTTCTTCTTTCACAGGAGATTCGGGTGATGGTGATGGGTTTGCCTTGGCAACCCCACTGGTTTCTCCTTCTCCTTCCTCTAGATGGTGAGAATTTCCCTCGTCTAAAGGGTTGAGGGGTGGAAGAGATGTGCTTTGAAATCTCTTCTCAGTCCTTCCAGTTTTTCTTTGAATCTCAATGTGGGTTGCAACTAGTGAAACTGTTGCCTGAGGGATTCAGCTAGATCCTTTCCTAGGTCCAACCAAAGCTTGAGATTCCTCTTTTCGAATGATATCGTCTATGAAAGTGATTCTCCCAGGGAGCACCAAACCCTAGGCTTTGGTAGTTTTTGGTGGGGGTTTCAATTTTTCAGGATCTTTTTTCTTAGTCATACACACTTCACACAAAAATTTCAAAAAAACCTATATAACCTCTAAGTATCAACTAGAGGTAGGCACTGGCATAAGCATCTTACTTATTGCCTGCATAGATTCTTACCTTCCATCTTCAATACCTCGTCCTCTAGAGATACAACCTATTCTATCTTTCACACTCTCACCGGCAATGGTACCAAAATGTTGGTCTCTAAAGATGTCCTAAAAACAACCTTAGTTTAACATTAATTTATCAACCCGAGGATTCGTCTTCTATTTCAAGAATATCAGCAAAGTCTACGTAGATAGATCATAGAGGCTAAAATCGTGTAGTTAAAGAAAATATGAGTTTATCAACAATCAAGTTCCTCACACATTCATTAAGTTTCTAAAGATAAGATCCTACTGAACATGATTGAAATCTGATCTATAATGTGCTATGAATTGAAGGCATGAATTAAATTGTTGAATTGATCTAATTGAGAGACAAGAATTGAATCTGATATTAAAGACATGAATTGATCTAATTAAGAAACAAGAATTGAATCTATGAAAATAAGTTGATCTATTGATGACTATCTAATCTGCTGGAAAGAAATGACTTAATATTGTAAATTGAGACAAAACGGTAATTGAACAACAAATGCTAACTAATTAAAAGGAACATCAAATGCTAGTTAATCGAAAGAAACAACAAATGCTAATTGAATGGAAAGGAACAACAAACGCTAGTTAAGTGAAAGAAACAACAAATGCTAATTTAACAGAAAGGAACAACAATTGCTAATTTAATTGAAAGGAACAATGCATGTGAAAATGAGAGGAACTTTCAAACAGTAAACTACAACAAATGGAATCTGGAATAGCAATCGACAACATTCAAATGAAAGCATATATCTTCTACAAGCAAACAATATCAAAGCATTAACACACTTATGCATTATCTTAACGATGATAAAAGGGATTTAATGTTTGAAACATAAATCAACCTAATAAGATACAGATTGAGACAGTAACTCCTTCAGACTGGGCCCTCGGTCCTTAGAAGCACTGCTACTAGAAACTCAGTATACGAAAATGATGGAAACGTTGAAAACCTTTATTAATTCCATAACTGATACAACATTTACAAAAGATGTTTGCACAAAGCAATTTTGAATTCTGAACGCTTAGATACAATTCTTAGATTATCCTTTCCAGGATTCGCTACCCTTTATATATTACAAAATATGGGTAAATTAAGTTATCGTGAGGATCGAGAGATCTTCAGGATTGCTATTACTATTTATGAAGTTTACAAAATAGAGAACTAATATATCTTAAAAATTCTTTATGCTCCATATCTTTAACCTCCAATAGCTTGCGTATCTTTGAAATCTCTTCTACTATCGTGAGTTTACCAAAATTTACACATTCCTGTAACAAAATCAAACAATTCCAACCATATTTTAGAATTTATGAACTTCAACTCAATGATAGTTCTAGAAGACATTTTAATCATTTCCTATACTATTTTATTCCTAAGTAACAAAAAAGTCAGTCAAGATGATATCATAAATCATGGAAATGAGGAGAATATTTGTACCTTTTCATAACCCAACATAAATGTTTCCCAAAAAAAATTTTCGGAGGAGCTTCCGTCGAATCCCCCAGCAGGGGGGGCTCCAATATTTCTTGTTTCCTGCTCTGGACCCTGGTGAGAGAAGTGGGGGGGGGGGGGGNGAGAAGTGGGGGGGGGGGGGAGTCTCCCCCACAACCACACATTAGGTAATGGGTTCCAGACATAGTTGAAACAAGGCCTATGAATCAAGAATATAATCAGGCTCCACAACCAACAATATCCCACTTGGTGAATGATCACAACAACTCCACTGTTGGTGTACATGTTGGACTATGATCCACCATGGACCTAGAAAATTTCTCATCTTCACCTTCATGATTGAAGGCCAACTGAAACTAATAAGGAACTCAATTTCTCTCTTGTTACTACCTTTGTTAACATGTTTGGAGGATTCTAACTAGTATGTATCTTTTCCAACTTGAATTGTATATCTTCCAAAACGGATCATATGAAATGCTACTTGAGTTGTATATGTTTAGTATTATAATAGAAGGATGATTTTTTTGCAAGATGAATGATACTCTAGTTGTCACAGTACAACCTTCTATTCTCCCCCTTATTTCCCAATCCCTCCATAAACCTCTCTAACCAAATAATATGTTTACTAGCATCTGTAGTAACAGCATACTCTACTTCCGTTATTCAAAGTGAAACAACCTTTTGCAATTTTGAAATCCAACTTACTGTTGTTCCACCTATGGTAACAACATACGATGTGGTGCTCCTCCTGCTATATTTGTCACCCATCATATATGAATAAACATATCCCTGTAGAGCAGTGGTTGAACCTCCAAAACATAATGCATGAGTAGTAGTACCTCTCAAATACTTGAGAATCCACTTTACTGCCTCTCAATGTTCTTTACCTGGATTGTTCATATGATTGCCCACAACTCCCACTGCATGTGCAATATCTGGTCTTGTGCATACCATAACATACATGAAGTTGCCAACTGTTTATGAACAAGGGACCCTGGACATGTATTATATATTTTCATGTGTCTTGGGACACATTTCCTTGGTTAAATTGAAATGGATTGCCAAAGGTGTACTAACTGGTTTTTCATTATGCATTCTAAACCTCTGCAACACCTTCTCTATGTACTCACTCTAAGACAATGTCAATTTGCAATTTTTCTTGTCTCTCGTTAATATCATCCAAGGATTTTATTTACAGCACCCAAATCCTTCATCGCAAATCAATTAGCTAATTTAATTTTTAGCAGAATTATATCCTTCATGTAATACCCTGCAACAAGCATGTCATCTACATACAATATCAAGATAATATAGCTTCCATGTTCTAGCCTCTTAAAATAAAAACAATGATCGAAATGACATATACTATAACCTTGTTCTATCATAAACCTATCAATCTTCAAATACCAGTACCTTGGAGCTTGATTTAGGCCATACAAGATCTTCTTCAACCTGCATACAAAATTCTCCTTTCCTTTGACCTCATACCCCTGTGGTTGTTGCATATAAATCTCTTCCTCCAAATCCCCATGGAGAAAAGTTGTTTTTACATTTAACTCTTCAAGATGCAAATATTATGCGACCAAAAAGCTTAAAATAGTCCTAATTGAAGTCATTTTAACAATGGAAGAAAATATTTCATCAAAATATATACCTTTTTTTTTTGCAAACCACTTTACAACAAGTCTAGCCTTTTACCATTTTTTTCCTCCATCTTCTTCCTTCAACCCGTAAACCCATTTATTTTGAATTTTTTTTACTTGTAGACAATTGAACCAAGTCCCAAGTATGGTTATTTATGAAGGAATCCATTTCCTCTTTCATGCTTGCTCCCACTTCTTTTTAGTATCTACCTGCATTCCCTCTTCATAACTTTCTGGTTCACTAGAATCAATAAACAATAAATAATACAATGAATGAGAGTATCATTCATGGGGTCTACTTAACCTAGTATATCTTCTAACAACGCTTGGAGGAGTTTGAGGTACCTGCTGTTGGACTGTTGTTGTACATTTTGATTTTCTGGTACCTTTGAAATTTCATTTTCTTTGATTCCATCAAGCAATGTGCATTATGTGTTTTCCTTTTCCCATTTCTTTTCTGGAAAGCGATCTATATATATGACCTTTTCATTTAATACCACATCTCTACTCTTAATAATTTTATGATTTTTATAATCCCATAAGAGATAACCAAAATCATTAACACTGTATCTAATAAAGGTACACTTCTTGGATTTTGCCTCAAGATTTTTTCTATTTTCTTTATCAATATGGACAAATTATTCATAATCGAAAGTCTTTAGAAATGAGGAGTTTACCTTTTTACCTATCCATGCCTCCTCTAGAATGCCACTATCAAAGGAGATTGAATGCCCTTTGTTTATTAAGTAAAGAAAAATATCTACAACATCTTCCCAAAACTGTAAGGGAGACCCAACATGCAATCTCATACTCTTTGCATGTTCCATGATTCTCATATTCATCCTTTCTGACACGCCATTTTCTTGTGGTGTTCCTAGAACTACCTTCTCTCTATGAATCCCATGGTATGAACAATAATTATCAAACTCCTTATTGTAGTATTGACCTCTATTGTATGATCTAAGACACTTCAAGGTTTTTCCTGTCTCATTCTCAACCAAATCTTTCCATTTCTTAAAAGTGTCAAAAAAATTGAATTTTTGTCCAATGTAATAAACCCAAGTTTCTCTAGTTGCATCATCAATAAAAGTAACATAATAATGAGAGTCACCAAAATATGACACGTGATTTGTTCCCCATATATTTTTATGTAAAAGCTCTAACTTTTCACTCTTATTTTACTTTCCAACCCTGAGAAATATGACTCTCTTTTGTTTTCCATAAACACAGTGTTCACATAAATCCAAATCAACCTGTTTAATATCTGGAAACAAATTCCTTTTGTGAAGTATCTGCATCCCATTCTCACTCATGTGTCCAAGCTTATGATTCCACAATGATTTATCCACTCTTGTAGAGCCTAAAGAGATGGAAGCGTCTACATTACCAATACATAAATACAACGTAACTACCTTCTCTCCTTTTTCCATTGCCAGTGATCCTTTAGTGACCTTCCACACATTATCTGTAAATGTAGATATACATCCTTCACTTGTAAACTATCATGTTGAAAATATATTTTTTCTCAGATATGGTGTATGTCTCACCTCTTTCAACAACCATTGGTTTCCATTCTTTTTCTTTATTTCTACTTTAACCATTCCAACAATTTTACATGGTTAATCATCACCCAAATAAACCTGTCCAAAATCACCTTGAACATAATTTTGAAAATCTTTCTTATGGGGTGGCATAAAATGAATCCCTTGAATATACTACCCAATACTAAGTAATATTATCTAAAGAAATAATCAAATCATCTTGTAACACATCCTTTGCTACATTTTCGTCCTGATTTTTCTCCTATTGTCCATCTCTTTGTTTCTTTGGAGCTCTGTAGTCTTTCTTCAGATATCATTTCTTTCCACAATTCCAGCACTCTATATTTCCTAGTTTGGATTTGGATATGTTGTTCCTATACTTCCCATGGTTTCTAGGAAACTTTCCTCTTTCTCTTTTTCTTCACCTATTTTCCACGGTCAATGCATTACCTGATGTCTCACCCGTGATTTTCCATCACATTTCCTCGTTAAGGATAACATCAAAAACATCATCAAATTTCAGAGTGTTTGAACTATAGAGAGAGTTAGTTACATCTGTGACCAAGACATTCCATATCAGGAAATGAGCACAAGATTAGAAGAGGCCTAACCTCATAATCAAAGTCCATTTTTACAGAACTCAGCTTATTAGTAAATGTATTGAATTCATTTAAATGATCGGAAATAGACCCATCTTCTATCATCTTCATATTAAATAATCGCTTCATTAGAAATAATGCCTTATTATAAGTCAAGAGTTTTTCATATAGTTTAGCCAATGAATTCATCATATCCTCCATTGTATTTTATTTCAAAATATTAAAATTCACTGACAATTTCAGGCACATCGGTATCATTCCCAGAGCCTTTCTATCAAGAATATTTCATTCTTCATCCTTCATACTCGTCGATTGTTTTTCTTTTTCTCCCAATGGTAGGGAAATATCCTTCTTATATAAATAATATTCCATCTGCATCTTCCATAACTCATATTTTTGGTCGTTACATTTCTCAACCTTAAATTTTCCATCTTCTTCCATTGCTCCCACTCGAACCAGGAACCCTCTTTTCCTGTGAGTTACCTTTCATTCCGATACCAGTTGTTAGAAGAAATAGGATGACAAAGAAATAAAATAAAAGAAATGTGGACATAAAACACAGAAGATACACAATATAATAAGGGCACATATATACATGGTTCACCTAGTGTCAAGTACATTCACAAAAGAAATTGTCAGGTCCTTCCTTTATTATTATCCAACAAATGAAGGGATACAACATACCTATTGTAACTTCCTCTTATTTCTCTTAGAGTCTCCTCTCTCAGAATATAATATTCACTTGCTCACATGCGCGCAATTCAATTCCTTCATATATAAAAGAGGGTTTCCTTCTAGGGAAAAATCCCTAACATAACTTCTACCGTCAGATCTTTGACCTTATAATGAACGATCTAGATTGACTATGAAATTACAATATTTTACAATGAAAATTTTCCCAAATTTCGATTTGGGGGCGCTACCCCCAAATCCACCACTAGGTGGGGGGGCTCCAAAATTTCTTAGCACCCCCCTTGGACCCCCTGGAGATAGAAGTGGAGGGGAAATCCCTCCACACCCCCATCATGTAATGGGGTCCAAACGCGGCTAAAAAAACACCTTTGAATTAGGAAGATAATCAGGTTCCACAACCAACACTTGCTTGTATGATCGATCTACCTCGCATGCTTCATGTACTTGCAAGTGCTCCATGTATAATGTTTTCATTAGGGGAAATATTAACTGCTTGAACAAGTCCTCTTTTGGCCACCCCACATCTTCATATTCCTCTAGCACTAATCATTTAGAGAGATATCTTGATGATTCCTTTCTTTCTTTCAGTGGGAATCTTATTGGCTTTTGGTGTAAATGGAAAAACTAGGACTAGCGCACACTTGGTAGTCTTTATGTTTTGTGCTCTAATGGAAAAACCTGGTCTGATGTGCACTTCATGTAAATACTCTCGCACTTACTCAGGTACATGCATAACTTATAGAATGGGCATGCATTTCTCCCTTGTTGTGTGCACGTAAAAATTAAACCAAAAATTTGGGTGCCAACATTACCCCACCACTATTATCTAGCTTGTCCTTTTTTGGGTGAATCAAGGATGAAAAAGGTGAGTAAGATAAAATCATCATACGATGAAAAAGGTTGTTGGAATGGTTGGACCTAAGTAAGATAAAATCATCAGGATATCATTGCAAATCGACTATGGTCCATGGGGGAGGGAGGGAGGGTTGGAAATGTGGGATGTGTAAAGAGAGGGAAGTCACGGAGGTGTGGCGGGAGGAAATGGATGGATGATGAAATAATATATCCTTCTACATAGGTGAAGTGGATACGGCATGGACTATCCCATTCCACGCAATGAATGGGTGAGATGAATGGGCCCTTGTGATTAGGGAAGGGTATAAGACATGAACCCCTTTAGCAGTGGGAAAGATTGTAGGTTAGCAGTGTATAGGCTCTTCCTAAAATATTTTGGTACAACGGTAATACAAGAAAGAAGAAACATGTGGCAATGGGAATGGATGTTCTAGGGGGTGTGGAAAAGGGCCTTGGCCAACTATGGAAGTGGGCCATGGAGCACGATGAGTAGGGGTGAGAGACAATTTGAGAGAGAGAAGAAGGCATGGATAATATATCTAGGGGATGTTGGAGAGGAAAGGTATATATAACGAAGGGGGGGGAGAGGGAAAGGAGAGGGGAGGAAAGATGGTTTATCGATATGAGTGTGGTGGAAGGGATGGAGAAACTGACGGTGTTATGATACTCTTATGTCCATGATACAAACCCTTTGTAAACTGAACATATAGGCTGGTGAGTCATTAGTACCAATTGTAAATGTAAATGCACATTTAGACCAGTGAGCCATTGACACTAATTTTTGGTGTTGTGTGCACTCGAGTAGTGTGCATATAATTGTTATAAAAAATAGGGTACACACATTTTATAATGTAGTGTACACCTGGGTAAGTGCGCACATTTAACAGTGTTGTGCACACTTGGGTAAAGTGTGAAATAATGACTTGGGAGTGCACACATATCTGAGTTATATGGATGTATATATATGGTTGTATATGTATTGAGGCTAGAGAGACGATGTGATATGAGGTTGGTGAGCTGGGACATAGATAGGTCAGTGTGCCTGTCCATGTAAATATAATTATAGTTATTAATATAATATTACATTGTTGCATGCAGAAAAAACATATGAAAAGAAATGGGGATCTGACTCCACCAGAAAAGGGAAAATGGGGTGAGACGTAAGTCTCGGGAGAATATTTTATAATATTATAGAAAAGTGTAATGTAGGATAATTATTTTATCGTAAGTTCCTGAGGGTAGGGAATGAGCTACCAAGTGGATTAAGCTACTTGTGAAGGTGACACATGTTGATTTGAAGGAATGAAATATATATTGTTGGCCTTAACGTATTTTGAGGAATTATTGGGGGATTATTCATTATTGATTCTCGTGTACAGAAGCAGTTGGTTCCAGGAGAGGACGACTATTAATTTATCTGTACAGGGAAGCTTGTAAGGAGTTGAAGTGTTGTAATCATAGTTTTCATGTCGAAGAGATGAGTTGTCAGGCCCCTGAGAAGTCTCTCTAGGTGAGATATTTGTTGTTGAAGAAGTGGGTTTTCAGGCCCGTGAGCATAGTCTCTAGATTCAATTTTTGCTAAGAATTGTTCCCTAGTGTGTTGGGAATTAGTTACAGGACTCAGAGAATTCTTATCTATCTTGTTGTTGGTAACCTTGGAAGGGAAGTGGGGAAACCAAGGGATTATTGAGTAGAGAAGGGGAACACTTCCTTGGGTGTGACTAGTCCATGGGGAATGAGGGACTATGGGTTGGTTGTAGCAGCAGGAACCTAGGACTTAGTAATTATGTTGAGAATAAAAACTTAGCTTGTCACTAGGAACCCTTTTTCCCTAGTGGAGTTAAGCTCCAGCTCGAGGGTGACTTGTTGCTAAAAGATTATGAGAAACAAATTCTATGGTTGGAGGAATGTCTGATTTATGTGCACAGTTGGTGACTTTCATAAAAAGATAAGCATTCATATGTGATTGTCTTGTATATTATGTGCTTGTTTATCTATGTTTTACATGGGTTAATTATTGTATGTTGTCACATATAATTGTGTTTTTATTATGTTTAATGTTTCTTACACATGTATCTGTTGTGATGATAGTCATTATTTTAGTTCTGCATGAGTCTGATTTTTTTTTATCATTTTCCTGTTAAGTTATCATTTGATATTGGTCACAAGTATCTAAGGCAACGATTGAATGGTTGGGTGCACAGTAAAGTATCTTGTGTGCACAAGAGGTTGGAATTAGTGTGTGTGCGTAGGGAATTAGACCTCACGCACAAGGAACTAATAATTTGTGTGTGACGCTAGGGTGGTTGTGTGCACGATTATGCTTTGTGATCCGTGTACTCATGCGTAGTTGTTTGAGTTACTTATTCTGCATAAAGTTTTGTTAAAAGAAGAAAGTTAGTGTGTTGCAACTTAGTTTGAGGTTGGGTACATTACTTCAAATGATATTCCGTAGAATAGTGTTTAGTATAGAATCTGCGCAGTGGATATTTGGAGTAGCATGGCCCAATAGTATGTTGGGGATGTTTCAGTTTGGTTGATTTAGAGCTATAAAAGTTGAAGTTGTGTGATGTGGTCCATCCTGGGGTGGTTGGGGGCGTTAAATTATGGTATCAAAGATATTGGTTTAGCACTGTAATTGTATGGGCCAGGGGTCAAAAAGAAGCATCAGATCTCTAGTTTCAACATTGAACCTACGTGAGCTGAGTTATACTTAAGGAAAAATTTAGACTGGTAAGTGGCTGAATTTGGAATTTCAGCGTGGCCATGGTGCGCATTAAGTAAGAATGTGCAGATGTGTGCACTAATTTTTTGACATTGTGGAGTGCGACACTGGAACTACACAATAAACAATGGTACATGGGTGTGCACACTAAAGGTTTGGGGCTATACAAAACAAATTTGCGGTGCATGCACATTATTGATACATGTTGTTCATGTTAAATGTTGACATCACACATTGAGGTGTGTTGAATACCAGTGCGCACATGGGATTCAGAAGAAGGGATTTTGATAAAATGGTGCAGATTTTCATGAATTTGTCTCATGAATTGACCTAACAAATATTTTTATCTGCAAATTTTGCAAAATTATCAGTGATTAGAGAAGGACAAAATCAGTGCATAAGTTCAAAAACATGGAATATGTACAGAGGACTTAGAATCCTAATGATGAATTTGTGGATTTCTATGTTGGTTTGGGTGTTGATGGTACAAAATCCAAGGAGGAGCGCATGAACTTGGTAGAAACCATAAAGTGATTGCAACAAGATGTCCAAAACTATAAGGTTGATAATGAAAGGCTTATGAGAGATAAGGAGCAACAAGATGGCTTCCATGTCAATTTGATGCAAATCTTGGACATAATACAAAAGAAAATGGATAAGGAGATAGATTCGAGTAGGTCAATAAGTCGCAGGTCTCATGATGATAAGAGAATATAAGGAAGGAATTTCGATAAGCATCATCACCACTTTCAAAATAATTCTTTTATGAAATTGCACAATAGTTCGAGTCCATCTCCTGTCAGAAAGCATAAGAGAAGGACTAGTGTGGATGAGCTATATGGATAAATGAATAAGATAAAGCCTCCTACCTTTGACGGTGAAAAAAAGAAGTATGAGGATGCATATACCTGGTTGTTGGGGTATGAGGAAGTACTTCCAGATGCATAATTATTGTGTGCAGGTAGAAGGGAGAATTTCCATCTATCAGCTAAAAGGAAAAACATCAATGTGGTGGGCTCAATTTGTGTAAGTGAAATACATTGATGAGAAGATAGTCACTTGGAGGGATTTCAAGAGGTGTTTCGAAAATAAATACTTAACCAAGAGGTACTATGAGAATAAAATGAATGAGTTCTTTGAACTCAATCTTGGTAGTATGATGATAGATGAGTATGAGAGAATATTTTTAGAGCTTCTGAAATATGTTGCATTCATCAAGGATGAGAAAGTCAAAATTCAAAGGTACTTGAGTGGGTTTTCCTCATTTACTAGTGACAAGATACAATATGTTGACCCTAATACATTGGAGGAAACTATAAGGCACACTAAGTGTCTTTATAAGTAGCAAAGGGGAATACCAATTTTCCAAAAGGCCTGGGAAGATAAGATGAAAATCAAGGTGGATCAGAGGAAGAAGGGGGCTAAGCCACCATTTTTCAAAAATATTGCGCAGGGATATCCAACTCTCCAGGATCCCATAAGGTCAGATATAGTGGGGAAAAATCCATGGAAACAATCTACTCAATGTTGGAATTGTGACAAAGATCATATGCATAGATATTTCCCTCAAAGAGCTGATAAAGAGAGGACTATTCACATTGTACAACAAGCTGCGATAGTTGAGGACATGGGAAGAAATGTGCCAAGGATTTACACAGCCCTGGATAAGAATAAGGTTGAGTTTCAGTCACACATGATCAAGGTGGAAGGTAAGATTAATGACCAACCCATTGTTTAATTGACTCAGGATCTAGTCATAGTTATCTAGATCCTAAGATGGTGGAAATATTCCAGTTTTTGAGAAGAAAGCTTGGAAAACCATGGTTAGTGTAGTTAGCTACAGGAGAAAAAAGGAAAATCAATGAGATCGTTAGGACATGTCCAATGGAGATGAATGGACTACTAACAAAGGATGATTTGAATATCATACCTTTGGGTCCGTATGATTTCCTCATTTGTATGGATTGGTCAGATGAGAACCATGCTATCCTGAACTCTTACAGTAAATCATTTACTTGTTTGGATGAGGAAGGAAAATTAAGATTAGCTCAAGGAATTCAAAGAGTTGTAACTGTTAGAGAAGTTTCAGCCTTGCAATTGAAAAAAATCTACATGAAAGGATGTTAAATATTTGCAGTGCACATGGAAGAGACACCTAAGGATAAAGTGACAAGTATTGAAGATTGCACAGTATTGAAAGAGTATGAGGATTTATTTAAAGATATATCAGGATTTCCTCTAAAAAGATATATTGATTTCTCCATAAATATGATGCTTGGAGAAACACTTATATCCAAGACTCCTTATAGAATGAGTACACCAGAATTGAAGGAGTTGCATATGCAACTTGAAGAGATTCTAAAGAAGGGGTATATAGTGTGTCGCCTTGGGGTTCCCTAGTTTTTTTCATGAAGAATAAGGATGGTACACTGAGGATTTGTATCAAGTTCAGGTTGTTGAACAATGTAACAGTAAAGAACAAGTATCATTTTCCAAGGCTAGATGACCTCTTTGATCAGCTGCGGGGTGCATAGATATTTTCTAAGATTGATCTCAGATATGGATATCACCAAGTGAGAATCAAGGAAGAAGACATCAGTAAGAATTCCTTCAGAAAAAGGTATTCTCATTATGAGTTTACAGTGGTGCCATTTGGGTTGTTGAATGCACCAACTATCTCCATGTGTTTGATGAATGGAATTTTCAGAAGTTATTTAGATAAGTTTTTCATTGTATTTCTAGATGACATACTTATTTATTGAAAGTTAGAAGAAGAGAATGAGAAATAATTAAAGATGGTGTTGCAGGTATTCAGGGAGCATCAAATTTATGCAAAGTTGAGAAAGTGTTTATTTTATCAGTGACAAATTCATTATTTGGGTCATATTATTTCCAAGGAAGGAATAGCTATGGATCAGGAAAATATAAAATCCATTGAAGAATGGATGACACCAAGAAATATTGTAGAGGTAAGGTCCTTTATGGGACTGGAAGGGTACTACAAAAGGTTTATTTAAGGATTCTCAAATATTGCACAATCCAATTAAACCTTTGCAAAATAAAGGTGCGTGATTTGAATGGACTCTAGATTGTGCAAGGAGTTTTCAACACTTGAAAATTTTGTTGACAAGTGTGCCAAATTTCCCATTCCTGAGTGGAAGTGGGAAGTTGTGACCATGGATTTCATTACTAAGTTTCCTAGGACTTATAAGAAACATGATTCTATTATGGTGGTGGTGGACAAGCTACTAAGGATGCCCATTTTTTTCTAGTGAAGTCAATGCACAAGGCAACCGACATTGTTGAGATATACATGCGAGAAATTTCCAAGCTACATGGTGTACCTAAGAAAATTGTGTGTGATAGAGATTCCAAGTTCACCTAGAACTTTTGGAAAGTTCTATTCAAATGATTTGGAACAAATCAGAACTTTACAAAAGTATATCACCCTGATTCAAATGGAAAAACAGAGAGGGTAAATCAGGTGATTGAAGATATGCTCAAAATGTATGTGATGGATAAGCCATCAAATGGGAAGACTACATTCATTCGGTAGAGTTTTCTTACAACAATGGGTATCGAGGTTATTTAAAGATAACACCATTTGAATAACTTTATGGTAGAAAGTGCAACATGCCAGTGATTTGGAACAACCCAACAGACCACGTAGTAGTTGGGCCAGATTTTCTCCGGGAAATGGAGGAGAAGATGGTAAAGATAAGGTGGAATTTAAAGGTTTCCAAAGAAAGGAAGAAAATATGCACAAATAAAGGTAGAACCCACAAAGAGTTTAAATTAGACCTGATCACACATTTTTGGAAGTGAAGTCCAAGCGCAATTCCCTAAAGTTGGGAAAGTGTTCTAAGTTAGCAGTGCGCTATTGTGGGCCATTTAAAATCATTGAAAGGATTGGTTGTGTCTCATAAATTATTGCATTTCATGCATCCTTGAGTACTCATAATGTTTTCTATGTTTCATTGTTGAAAGAGTATGTACGTGATGCTAATCATATTATTGATTGGATTGTGATTCAGGTGGAGCTAGAAGGCGATTTTCAAGTGCGACCAATTTGCATATTGGATCAAAAAATCAAACAACTCCATAATTGAGCCATTGAGTTGGTAAAGGTCTAATGGACCTGGTATGGTCCTGAGGATGCAACCTAGGAGTGTGAGGATGCTATGCAGGTATTATATACACATCTTTTTAAAAAAAAATGAAATTTCGTATCTACATGTGTATATCATGCACTGAGGACAGTGCATAAATAAGGGGGGAGGGGAATGTAATGTCCATGATCTCAACCCTTTGTAAATTGACCATATAGGCTAGTGAGTTGTTGGTACCAATTGTAAATGTAAATGTACATTTAGGTTTTTGATTCGTTGGCACTAAGTTTTGGTGTTGTACGCACCTGAGTAGTGCGTGGAGAACTATTATAAAAAAAAGGTGCACACATTTCATAGTGTTGTGCACACCTAGGTAAGTGCACACATTTCACAGTGTTTCACGCACTTAGGTAAATTGCATGAGAATGAACTAGGAGTGTGCACAGAGCTGAGTTGTATATATGTATATATATGGTTGTAAATGTATTGAGGCCAGAGAGCCTGAGTGGTTATGAGGCTGGTGATTTAGGACATAGTTAGGCAAGTGCACCTATCCATGTAAATATAATCACAATTATTAATATAATATTGCATCATTGTTCACAGACAAAATCAGGCGAAAAAATATGGGGGGATAACTCCACTAGAAAAGGGAAAAGGCAGTGAGACGTAAGTCTTAGGGAAATATTTTATAATATCCCAGAAAAGTGTAATGTAGGATAATTATTTTATCCTGAGTTCCCGAGGGTAGGGAACAAGTCACCAAGTGGCTTAAGCTACTTCTGAAGGTGACAACTGTCGATTTGAAGCCATGCAATATATATTTTTGGCCTTAGTGTATTTTGGGGAATTATTCATTATTGACTATCGTGTGTAGAAGAGGTCGGTTTCGGGAGAGGATGACTATTACCTTATCTGCATAGAGAATCTTGTAAGGAGTTGTGTTGTTGTAGTCGTAGTTTTCTTTTTTTGAAGAGGCAGGTTGTTAGGCCCGTGAGTAGTATCTCTGGGTGATAGATTTGTTGTTGAAGAAGAGGGTTGTGAGGCCCATGGAATACTCTCTAGGTGAGAGTTTTGTTGAGAATTGTTCCTTGGTGCACTGGGCATTAGTCACAGGGCTCGAAGAGTTCCTGTTCAACCTATTTTTGGTAACCCTAGAAGGGAAGTGGGTCAACTAAGGGACTATTGAGTAGAGAAGGGGCATACTTCCTTGGGTGTGACAGGGGTGTGGGGAATGAGGGATTGTGGGCTAGTTGTAGTAGTAGGCACCTAGGACTAAGAAATTATGTAGAAAATCATACTTTATCCTATCACTAGGAACCCGTTTTCTCTGGTGGAGTTAATCCCCAACTCGTAGGTGTCTTGTTGCTGAAATATTATGAGCAACAAATTCTATGGTTGGGATGAACGTCTGAGTTCTGTGCGTAGTTGGTGACTTTCATAAAAGAAAAGTGTTCATATGTGCTTGTCTTGTATATTGTGTGCTTATTTATCTATGTTTGACATCGGTTAATTCTTGTATGTTGTCGCATATAAGTATTTGTTTCTATTTTGTTTAATGCTACTTGCACATGTAACTGTGGTGTTGATAGTCATTATTTTAGTTGTGTATGAGTATGACAATTGTTGATAATTTTCCTATTAATTTATCCCTTGATATTGGTCATGATTCTCTGAGGCAAGGATTGAATGGTCGGGTGCATAGTAAACTAGCCTCTGTGCACAGGAGGCTGGAATTCATGTGTGTGCGCAAGGAATTAGACCCAAGAATGAGGAAATAAGAATTGGCATGTGACATCGAGGTGGTTGTGCGAACGGTTATGTTGTTTGATCAGTGTACTCATGCACAGTTGTTTGAGTTACTTCTGCTACATAAATTTGCGTCAAAAGAAGAAATTTAGTGTGGTGCGACTCAGTTTGAGGTTGAGCACGATACTTCAATTTATACTACACAAAGTAGTGTTTAGTATAGAATTTGTGTAGTGGATTTTTGGAGTAGCATTGCCTAGTAGTATGTTGGGCATGTTACATTTTGGTTGATTCAGATCTACAAAAGTTGAGGTTGTGTGACATGGCCTAGCCTAGGGTGGTTGGGGATGTTACAGATATAGTGGGAGAGATTCCAATGTCGATATGGTGTCCTGATGATATGTTTGTTGACTGAAGAATTATAACAGTTTGTGTACCGAAAAATGATGGGATGTGCTGAAATTAGATATCTTTTCGCTTTTGTGGAATGTCGTCACCATGACATATGTCTAAAACTTGTGTAAATTATACTCAAAGGTTCCTTCTACCTGTGGGATCCCCTGCAATTTCCGTTCCTGTAATGAGTGTTCGTATGAACTATAATCAATGGTTCTTGGGAATATCTACACTAATACTCAATAAGATCCAATGATAGCAGGTGGAATATGCTATTAGACAGAGTGTGTACATAGCATTAATGTGTTGGAAGGGATGGTGCATTCATGATATTGGATGATTGGATGCATCACACATGTGAATCACACACCCCAACGTGGTTCAAACCCTTATAAATAATGGAATGTAGTAGCCCCGAGTGGGTCACGACATGGGCCTGTACTTGGTCCATCGATTAACTGCTTCCTAGGAAAAGAGGTATCTAGCCCATTTGGTTTTTTTAGTAGCCACTATTGTAGGATCTCATCCACATTGACATGGAGCTTATTGAACTCCATGAGTGGGGGGTTGAATGGTTGGTTGTCAGTGAATTAGTTGTGGGGTTGCGTGAACTTAGGTATTGGAGGTAGATGAGGTGTGGGTGGTTTTGAGGCTAGTTCTCCAAACAATTTAGGGACTAGTGGTATAAGGGGTGGGTATGAGTGGGTGGGTTGGGACATTAAATATCTACGGTGTGCACTACACCTTTTATTGGATAGCCTCCCTCTTTCACAAAGGTATGTGATGCGAGGTATAGTTTGTGTGATTATGAATCATTCATGAATATATTCCTCCACAGTAACCCATTCTCAGTAAGGTTCTCGATGCGCAACCCACCATCATGTACGAATGTTGACTAGCCTTTTATCCAGGGTGTGAACTCGTTGAAAATATGGAATATGTTGTATCCATGAAATGAATATGTACACCGGATATGACCCATCATACTGATAGGAGGCAAAATTTTCCATGTTCTCTTCTGCTAAAATGTGTGCACACCACCTTGTTGACAACTCATAAAGCTTATTTTTCCATCTATCTAGTGCATCCTCAGAATTTGTGTCATAATATTTGACACTCCTCCAACTCAATCCTTCATATGTGATTGGGTTGATGTAGTCATGTTTGTTCCCTATGACTTTGTAAATGTTTTCAATAGTTGAATTTCACTCATCCTCATCTATAGGATTGTTGTAGTGTTCACCCTCAAATGGATCCATTGGCATGACCATGCGCAATGTTTCAATTTTGAAGAAAATCTATCTCTTCTTTAAGTTCAAAATCACATTATTTTAAAAGGCCAAGTCGATTCCCAACAATGCAGGATAGGGATCAGAATCATCCATTATCTCGATGACTTCAAATTCGGCCTTTTTTTTCACCCCTTCAATATTCACCTCAACCTGCTCCAACCATCCTATGTGATAGATCTTGTATTGGTTGGCTAATCAGAGTTGTCTGGGAGACTAAACCAACTTAGGCTTACCCATTTCTTCCCAAGAATTCTTAGGTAAAATGTCCACATCAGATCCGAGATCCAACATGACCCCATCCATCTCATACCCACCAAGCTATATTATCATCTTAAATTCATGACCGATGCATTGTTGCTTGCTGACTTGGAAAACATCCCTTTTAGGTAGCGAAGCTGATATAGTGGTGTCTTATCCTTGTTCCTTCATGCAAGCAGTCAACATCTAGGTTAAATTACTATAATCAACCAAATATCTAAGCAAACAAAAACAATAGTGAAAGAAGGTATTGACTTGATCTTCGGCTTCTACCATGAGACCTAGTTCATGTAAGGCTTATGGACGCGTTATGCATTGCAAATCCTCCCAACGTTGTTCTTCATATGCCTTTTTCTTAGCATGTCATAGCGTAGTATTCCTGCATGCTTCTTCTATTGATCTTTGGGTCATGTTCAAGATCTCCTTACACATGCAAGCCTTCTCCAAAGACATTTGTGTCACGTGTTGCAATTCCTTGCATGCACAGGATTCCTCTAGTGACCTTTGTGTCTCTTTTTGGACCTCTTCACGGATATGTACCTATTCCAATGATCTTTTCATCACTCTTTGCAACTCCTCCCTGATCCATGCCTCTTCTAGAGATCTTTGAGTCATGCATTTCAAATCCTCGCATGCTCTCTCTTCTCCAATGGTGCTGTGCTCATCACACAGAAACTGCTTTCGCTAAGCAACATGAAACTTAGGGGGGGTTTGGGTTCCTTTCTGACATCATCTAGTCATTGACCTGATCCTCCACCATTCTCAAATTCTCCTCCTATCTTGGTCCCTCCCCGAGTTATGACTTGGATGTATGCTTCCCCCTTTATTATTTTTTTTTTACGTTGCTCGACATGCACCATGTTATAGTTGGTATTGTTATCTTCCCACTTCTTGAGAAAGTCAGGAAAATATTTTGTAGCACATTCATGACTATAATTGTAGGCCCAGATCATGCATGACTTAGTACAAAACTGGGAAATATGAACAATATCACTGCAATTGAAACATGTGTGGGATGTACCGCTTTTTCCACCATATTCACAGCCACGACCACGCCCATATCCACCTCAGTGTCCTCCTTTATATTATCCCTTATCTGCGGCACCATGATCAACACTATTTTTCTCCTCTTGCACCCCAAAGGATTCTCGGATGTTATCTTACATCAATTGGAGGGAAAAACAACTATTGACATCATGACCAAATTACCTAGGGGTGTGAGTTGTTGTTTGATACTTTTATAATATGGGACATTGGAGTGGCCCATGTCCCCACTGCTTGCATATCTCACACCATTGATATTTCCTGGATGGAAATGGACTCGACATGCCTATCGATGTATAATTTGGAAGGACCGATAACTCATCTCGACGATGCTCCTCCGACCGGTAGGTAGTGCACCATACGTTCTCGTGCATGACTTTATCTTTGGCTATATCTTGCAACTATATTTTCATGTTTTCTAGTTATGACTGCACCTACACCAACCCAACCAAAGTTTCTGCGCCTATATATGTAGCTCCAAATCACATCACAATTTTGAATTCCTCTACTTGAGTCGTCACATTTTGTTGGGTGAGAGAGACTCATATATAGGGAAAAACCCCAAAATGAACTATTCTCTATGCTGCACATCCTAGATATGGAATGCCAACCTATCCAACAAAATATTAAACCATTGGTCGTAATCCTGGATAGTCTTTCCTTCCTTCTGTTTAATTTCTTTGATCTCCATTATACATTGGGACTCAGACTTCGACTTCTGAAACTCCTGAAGCAGAGCCTACTTGATTTCGGTTAGAGACCTTGAATGTCTCGCTAGCATAGTGGCCTTGAATTTCATGTACCATGTCAAGGTTATATCCTGGAATGCAGTCTCTAACTTCATGATCTTCATCACATCATTTGTAACCCTCTTCATATACCATATTGCTTCACAGTTGAACTAATGTTGCTATGCATCGTCTTTTCTCATTCCATTGAAAACAAGAAACCACATTGTACTGTCTTGATTCGCCTTATTGGAAATAGAAGTAGTTCCATTTTTCTTACTAATATTGATGGGATATTTCCACACCACTATCTCTCAGGATAAAATGTTGATGGTTCACCTTCTTCTTCACTTTCTTTTTCACTTCATTCTTCTTATTCTCTTACTTCAATTCCAATCTCTCCATTATTTGTTGTGGTTTCTTCTTGATTAAAAATGCGCCAGGGGAGAGGTACAAAGGGGGTTAGGATCATATTCTTATGAAACTTCTCGTGAGATGACCCAAGGAGATATCAATTTGTAGCCATGAAAGACCATCGAAAAATACCAACTCGGCTCCCCAGCCACTAGGGGATCCTTCATCTTTTGTCTCTTCTGGTGCACAAATTATCTGTCCCCTTTCTTCCGGATCCAAAAAAACACCAAAAATGTGTGTTCCTTCCCCCGGGCTTATTTTCACATTACCATTGTGCGCCTTATATCATAGTCTGATATGCACATTACCACCTTGCACAAAATCTATTTCTGTACTCATCATGTTGCCACTCTGCAAACTAGTCTCTTTCTTTCTCAACATACAACCATTACATCGAGTACCACATTATCTTTGGATTGGTGCCTCATGAAGTTTCACAACATCTTCTCTTTTTGTTTTCAGTGCATAACGATGTGACGTTTCCTCCTTAGATTCCCTTGGCGCACCACAAATTTTCACTCACACACCATACTTGGGTTCTCTTGACTCCCTTAAGGTTGTGGAATACCACAACATCCAAAGGGTATGATATTGATAACCTAGGCCCTCACTACCACTACTGTCACTATTGGCATCTTTGATTCCAAGCCTCTTTACATGCATTTCCTTTCCTTTGCTCCACTCTGGCATAACATCCTTTCTCTCAACAATGTGTGGTATGATTTTCCTCTTCATTCTGGGCCTGAAACCTCACGACACACCCTTGGACAACTCTTCTCCACTCCTTTGCTCAAGCTTCTCTCTCATATCAAATATTCTTGTGTATCTCTCAACTCTTTTTCTCCTCTGCTCCTCTTGGTCAATTCCACTCCTCAAATCATCTTAAAAACTTCTTGGATCCTCCTCAATGGATCCATCCTTTCCCCACCTTTTCCAAATCCCCCTCCTACTGCTAGGGGGTTTGCTCAGCCATCCTATCGGGCTCCATTCACGTCAATATCTTCTCTATGAATAACATCTTGAACCAAAGTGGAATCTCTTCGAGCATTCACTTTCTTGGACTTTCTTTGAACTTTCTTTCAACCTCATTGAAAGAATCAAAATATTGAATGGTGAATTCAACAATGTATCCTTCCTTCACTCGAGCGAACCAGAAATGAATTTCCCGAGTCAACTTGTTTTCTAGTGAATTCAAAGTTTCAAGCTTGATTTGATCCGAAACTATTTTCTCCACTAGTAACATGACCAAATTGACAACAACTTTTCTTTTCAACCATTCATGCAGAAGACATGGAAATTCTCTGAAGAAGATCTTATGCATATATAAATAAATGTATTGTTCCTTCCATTCCTTCACGTTCACCCGCAATCCTTGCATCTCTCACAGGCAAAACATGCCCTATTTTTCTTCTATCTAATCTTCAATATCCTCCTTAGAAGGATGCCACCACATTTCTCTTTTCCTCCATCAATTTTAACAAGACTTCAGTTCCCAACAATGAAACCATTTGTTGGATTTTTAGTCACAGTTTCTATTCATATTGCATGTGTATTGACCTTCCTAATGATGGGGCATTTTAGACCTAGGGTTCATTAAAAGAATTTCCAAAAAAAAACCAAATCACTAGAATATCAATCCTCGACCAGGGATGAGGAAGGTCTCACTTGAGATGCAAAGAGGATCATATAGACCATAAGGTATTGTGTTGGTGATGAAGGATTAAACATACTAAACATTACTGCAATTGACATCCATATAAATCAAATATGATACTTCATTAAGGACTAAGAATGAAAACCATATGTATATAACTCATTCATATGAGAAACAAAATAGGTTGGAACTGTCATATATTCGTTACTGGAATTAGTTCATCACAACAAATCAATACATTAGGTTGAACAATCGCCTATGATAGCCATGGAATATCATATCATTATTATATCAATAGGGGGAATACATAGAGTGCACCATGTGCCTAGATTTAAGACTTAGACATATCCAAATGCAGGAATATATTCAAGGAGAGTACAATACTGCAGTAGGCTTAGGGTGAGCTTGATGACGGTAGCTAGCTTGAAACTCTCACTAGATTAATAGCTTCTGATAAAATCCTTAAGACATTATCCAACTCTCTTTATTTCAAATCTCCTTTTTATATGCTTCGCTTCTATCGAGCATTGTCCCTTTATCCTCTGCTCCACTCCACTCGCTTGTCTAATCCAACTTCCTCGCATGCTTCAGGTACCTGCAAGCACTCCAGGTACATGATTATTAGTGCTTCAGGTATATTAACTAATCATTCGGGGATATATCATGATGATTCCTTTCTTACTTCCGTTGGACATCTTCTTGGTTTCCAACATAACTAACAAAACTCAGACTGACATGCACTTGGTAGTCTTTATTTTTTGTGTTTTGCTGACAAAACCTGGTCCGATGCAAATTCATGGAAATCCTCATGCACTTAATCAGGTGCACGTAGAACTTATAAAATGGGCGCGCACTGCTCCCTTGGTGCACACACGCAAAAAGTAACCCAAAACTTTGGGTGACAACATGCGTATTGTTTCCTCTGCACACCAATATTCTTGTTGTAACTTCATACTTGTTGAAAATTCGATGTGCTCGCTTTAAAAACTATCATTTACATTGATTTGTACTAATATTGGTCTAGATGCTTTCTAGTGTCACAAATCTTGCAAGAAATGGATTATGCCAAATTCAACAAACCAACTTAGTCACAAAGGATTTAGTGCAACAAAGACACAATTATTGTAAATATTAACCTTCCAAATAGAAACTTGATGCCATTTTACTCATATTAATGAAAAAAATTATTAATATTATCGGCCAAGTATGAAATGCACTAATGAATTGATATATTTAGTATCTAAACACTAATTCCTTGAAAAAAACAATATTAACACTAACCAATCCCAAATTAAATAATAAAACTTGTCATGATGAAATTTTCAAACAATACGAATATTATAAGTACAAAATTGTCAAACTATACATCTATTATAAGTATAAAATAATTAAGCTTAAAAAGGGCACAATAAAAACAATGTAGGATATTATTGTAGTTCAATGTTTAATAAGTTTGTTGAGATCGATCTTTCCAATAGCATAATGATATAACATCAAAACTATATATTCTATTTACATATAAATGGTATATAAGTATAGAATCTGAAATGACCAAATGCAATTAATGAAGAAAACTTCCATGTGCACATTTAATAAGAAAACCAAATCCTATGATTCCTATAAATTAGTTATATAGGAATGCTATTTCTAATGAAATTTTGAAAACATTGAGAACCTAAAATAAGAAAGCACAATAATTTTTCGTTTCGCAAGACCTTACTAACATAAGTGAAACATCTAGAGTTTAGATAGTGCATGTAATTGAATTCTGATTTATTAGTGACAACATGTGGATCGAACGTTGATCATGTAAGACCAATGGTGTAGCATAGATCATGCATCAGACGTTATTGTAGACTCATGGGAAAGTAACATGGAAACAAGAGGTTGGTGATGGTTGCATTCAAGGCTAAGAAATTCATGCCATGAAATAAAAACACACAAAGGCATATAGATCAATTACCCCCTTGATATAATTGTCTCTATTATGTTTGAAGTAGAAGTTTGGTCTCCATTGTGTTGGATATTTTATTAAAGAACTTCCAACAAGAGAGAAAACTTATATCATACATGATCAAATGTGAAGGGCATAAACAATGTGATCCTTACATGATATTGTGGCATTTGTGATGGCATGTCATTTTATCAATGTTGTTATTATAAATCATTATCATTCTAATCAAGTAAGGTTGTCCTTGTTGTCTCTCCATTTGCAAGGAACAACTTGAATTTGAAAAGTCTCTTCTAAAATAGGGTCGTATAAGGGATGTGAAATTTAAATATGAATGGTAAGGAAATATTGAATCCCCACAAGAGATAGTTAATCCAAGGGGCCTCCACTTAGCCAACCTGTGACATAGCACATATATTCATGTGATATTAAATAATGCCTCTAATTTCACTAGGTATTGATAAATACCTTCTAAAATCCTTTTCTTGACCCCCCTCTAAATACATATTTCGAATGAAATAAACCCTTATTTTTACTAGACATCTCCTATTTTTACGAAATACCTCTTTTAATACTCCCCAATACATATAAACCCCCCTACTCCACATCCCCCCCACCCTGATACCTACAATATATTGACTCTATTTTTTCACAATTTAAAACCCCCCTTTATGAATGACCGTGATAAGATATTGGTCAACAAGGTAAAGTCACCATGGGTTAAGCATGCCTCAAAGAAAACATAGACTTTCACCACCACTTATATGTGTGTTTTAAATGGATGGATGTGTAGATATGTGTTTCTAGAGAGTCATACATTATACCATCTTGGGGACTTTTAGCTACTTGAAATTATCATTTTCCTCAAACTTTGGTGGAAATTTAATAAATATTTATGATATTTATCATTAGATGTACTTATCTCTTAATTGAAAATGACTTCCTTCT
>ML791993.1:673441-730134 GCA_009831015.1 Picea engelmannii | reverse complement strand
ATTTCAGATAATAAGCCTCTTCGAGGGGGCAACCTCCTTTTACCCCACTTAAATGTTCAAGTACAAGATGATTCAAAATGAAAATGTCTCCTTGGTATATATAGGAGACTAGGAGGTATAATTACAACTAATGGCTTAAAGCCTACATAAATAAAATAACATTACTAATCTAATATGCCCCAATTAAGGGGTAATAAATAACATTACTAATCTAATATTCCCCAATTAAGGGGTAATGAGCCAATATTAGGGCTTAACATGCTACATGTTATCTCAAAATATCTTCTGTTGGATGCTCTCCACACTTTGTTTCCTTCATGTTTAATATGCCATGATAAAGAACATTTGATATAATTGATTTAAAGTTTGCTTCGCGTTCCATTAATTATAAAAAAAGGAAAGTTAAAAAACATAGCTACTTACAAATTTTTCAAGTAAACCTTGATACTTCAACATATACTCACAACCCATACTTAACCCAATGTTTATCAATTCTTTGCTTGGCTTTTCTTTGTATTTTAGCACCTATTAGCAGACATCCATGGATGAGTGTAAATTAATTATTTAAATATAAATATCACAACAAACATGAAATATTAAGTAAGGACGAAGACATAAGTACTCACAAAACTTGCGATCAAACCTTCTATTCTTTGTCGTCCGGTCTTATTTGTTGTTCCATTTTTTTTCATTTCTACAACAAAACAATTGAAGATTAGTATTTCGTGCGATAATTAAATTTGATGTACATAAAAGAATAAATGAATCATTACATACTTGTAATGCATGTTGTTGTTGGGATGACTCCTCCTACGATGCAATTGTGTTCATTTCTTTTACCATCTTCTTATACACTTTTTTGGACATCTCCACCATCATGTATTGGTTTTCCCCATGTTTTCCCCTTGGAATTCACATGACATTCTTTAAACAACACATATCATTAATTCAAACCTAGAGATATAATTCAAATATCTTAATTTTTTAATACAACTTAACAGACTTGTCTTATTCTCTTGTTGGGATGAGCTACCATCGATCTCACTACAATAAGTTGTTTTCCTTGAGCTTCTATTGACCATCTTGTATGAAAAAAGGAAGGAATTATCACATAAAAAATTTATGAAATTTTTTTTACAAAATAAGATTTCGGTGCATATAATAAAATAGTGTGCACTAGTGCGTTAAACATATGTATATGCACTAGTATATGATGACCATGCTCTTACGAATTCGAAAACATTTTGTCTACAAAATTTTATATTCGAGCAACTCTCTATAAATTAATAGAATCACTAGTGCCTCATTACTATTTATTGCACACCACCAAACCCATGAACAAATTTAAAACATAATTCTTTCAATACTCAAAACAAGGATATTTTCATTTTAAACTTAGCATTGCTATTGATGGGAAAATGTGCATCGATGCACTACTCCTATATAATGCACACTAATAACCACAAAATATTTTTTTAAAACAAAAATTTCCAGTGATAGGGTTTGGTATCCAATGCAAATAGTGGTCTCATTGAAATAGATACCAAATGCACCATCCACAAGTAAAGAAACCCTATAAAATTACATTACTTAAAAAATTTCTAGTTTTGAAATATAGAGAGGGAAACTAAGAGAAATAATAATCTAGGGATTCCAATACCAGAGGTTACTATGAAACCTTTTCTTTTGAAGAATGCACTGAAAATTGTTTGATTCAAATATGAGAAACATTAACATTATCAATAGAATCAAAGTACATGCCTAAAATTTATCCTCCGCAAATTTGTATGTTACCTATGGTGATCCCTTAAAAATTTGTTAAGTCCTAAAATGTGGCACATTACCCCTTAATTGGGGAATATTACATTAGTATTGTTATTTTATTTATGTTGGCTTGGGTCCATTAGTTGTAATTGTACCTCCTAGTCTCCTATATATACCAAGGACACCTTTCCATTTGGAATCATCTTGTATTTGTGAATTTGTATAATGTATAAGGAGATTCCCCCTTTGAAGAGGCTTATTCTCTGAATTTATCTCTTTGTCAAGGAGTTGAGTACTTATTATGAGGTTTTTATTCTATTTTGATATTCAGTTATTAACATTTGGTATCTGAGCTAGGTAATCCTAGAGAATGGCTTCTTCAAAACAATCTTCTTGGAATTTTCGCTAAAATTTTGTTTTTAGAAGGTTTCGGGATCTACAATATCTATAGTGTATAGGATACATATAGAGATAACCTCGGTCCAAATTTCATATCTTGGTTCATTATATTTTGGGAGAAATACTCTGTTCAAGTTAGGGTTTTTGACTAGTCCTGAAACTAGTCTGAAAAATGTCTTCATGGAATTTTCACTCCCAATTTGTTTATGCTTGGTTTCAGGTTCTAAAATTTTTCTAGTATGAAGGAATAATATTGAAGTATCTTTTGTAAAAATTTCATCCCTTGATTCTCTGCACTCTGAAAGTTATTCTTTGAGGAAATTAGGGTTTTGGTTGGTCCATATTTCATCTAAAAAACATGTTCTTGGGAAAATTGTTATATATGAAGCTACAAAACTCCAAATTGAGCTAGACTTGTTCCATTGGTTATGGTACAAACCATATATTTACTGGTACAAAATTCAAGTTCTGAAGTGAAGACAATGACTCGTGGAAGTTTGTACAATTTCACTCTTTTGAAAGGGAAAAAAACCAACACATCTTGGGAAAGTTATCATAAAATTATCTTGGAGAATACAATCTTGGTATAACCTATGGGGTTGTAAATAAGACACATCAGGCTAAAAATTTAGACTCAAACGAGATGAAATTGTAGAGCTACAACAGAAAAAAGGTCGGCTAGAAGAATAATCTCCAAATCAGGGTTTTAAAAGGTGCGTTTGTTTTTTGGAAAATTTGCATATCTTTTGACTACAAGATACAATTGTGGTGATTCAAAAAGTGGAATAAAGAAGGATAAAAGGAGTATCACATAAAATTGGGAAAATATTAGGGAGTTTTAGGTATAGACATATTCCAAAGTCTCTAAATGTAGGAGAATTCATTACTTTTTAGTGCTACAACCCCGGGACAATGTGGTTCTTCCACATGCCTAGAGTATATCGAAAGGCCCCTTTCAAATGGTTTCACATTATACAACTATACTATGGATATAATCTCCCACATTTATCATGTATATTGAGAGACCCCCTAAAATACTAAGACCAACCGAGTAAAACATTTGGTCGTCTTGTTGTTATAGTACACTAAGAACAACACTTGGGGAGATCACTCTCTAGTACCCAGGTAGTTGGATAGTACGACTAAGGGCATGGTCAATCCTCCTTAGTTAGTTCCCTGAGATATTAGGCCGATTACTATTGTTGGACCCCACACGTATATCATAGATCTATAACACCCGACACTCCCTTTTCTGTGAGGAAATCTACCTAAGCCAATTAGGAATTCCTACCTTACAGTGATACTTGGAAAACATGCCACCAAAAAAATGGAATTTATACACCAAATAATCCCTCAGACATTCCTACTTGGACTCTTGATGAAGGTTAAGAAATGTGCAAGGACATAGATGATTTACAAAAGAAGGCAAAAATAAAAGATGAACTACAAAGGATGATGGATTCAAATGAAGCTAAGATAGAAGTGATGATGGATACTAAGATGGATGGCTTAAAACAGGATATCGTGGAAGGGTTGAAAAAGTTTCTAATAGAGAGGCCACCTAAAAGTGACAATGTATCCCATGAAATTCATGATGAGTACATAAGGAAGAAGAATCAAGACTGGAGAAACTCCAACTTTGGGTTGAATCCCAACCACTTTCCTAAGATTGATATGAGGAAGTTTGATGGAAAGGATCCAATCACATGGATACTCCAGATGGACCAGTTCTTTGATCTACATGATGTGCCACACACAGAAAAGGTATGAATTACGTCCTTATATTTAGAACCTAAACAACTTGTGTGGTATTGATGGATTTTTTCTCGCAAATCACTTGTCACTTGGAAAATTTTCATGGAAAAATTGATAGAAAACTATGAGGATACAAGGAACAATACCTTCTTCAACCAATTGATAAAGGTAACAGATATTGAGGATACAAGGAACAATACCTTCTTCAACCAATTGATAGAGCACATTGAGAACTTCCAAAGATTGAATATAAAGGTAACATATATTCTAGATGAGCACCTAATTGATGTCTTCATAGGAACTTTAAAGGATAACATTCAACATGAGGTTCTCCTTTGGGAATCCAAATAATTGGAGAATGTGTTTAGGGTGGCGAGAAATGTTCAAAGTAAAAATCTGGCTAAGGCTACTAGAAGGGCCACCCCTAACATCTATCGAGAGAATAATGTTTTTTCTTCTAAACCACCTCAACCTACAAGGTTGACAACTCAACAATTGGAGGAAAGAAAAGAAAAAGGTTTATGCTTTAATTGTGACAACAAGTACAGTAAGGGACATAAGTGTGGTGAGAATAAATTATTATGCATAGATTGTGAAGAGGAAGAAGAACAAGAACCATCTCAATATGAATATGTAGATATTTCCTCTCAAGAGATGAATCCCACCATATCATGTCATTCATTGGATGGAATTAGCACTCCTCAAACCCTCAATATCGAAGGATATATCAAAAATAAAAAGTTGATAGTGCTAATTGATTCTGGTAGTACTCATAATTTCGTTCACTATAAATGAGCCAAAGATCTCAATTGCATTATATATCCAACACCATAGTTTAAAGTAATGATTGAAAATGGAGGAACTATCAATTTCTTAGGAAAATTCCATAAGATCAATCTTACTATGAGGGAATATGTAATGAATAGTCTAATGATTTATATACTCATGGGTGGTGTTGATGTCATACTAGCAGTCCAATGGTTATCATTGGGAACAATGAATTTTAATTTTCAAGAACTTTTCATGAAATTTTCATTGGAAGGAAAGGAATTTGAGTTAAGGGGTATCACAGGGAAACTAGGTAAGGTGGTAAGCTCTAATGGCATGAAAACATTATTGAAAATGGGGCATTAGGGTGTAATTGTACAAATATGCTCACTAGATGTTCAAAAATCTAATCCATCTATTCCCCTAGATCTCCAAGGGATCATTAATAAGAATTCCAAAGAATTTGAAGATATTCCTAGAGGTATTCCACCCACTTGTAATCATGATCATGCTATTCACTTAATTCTTGGAAGTTTTCCTTCTACCATTAGGCCTTGTAGATACCCTTATTCCTAGAAGAGTGAAATTGAGCGTATGGTTGAAGAAATGTTAGAGGCTAGCATTATTATTCCTAGCCAAAGTTCTTACTCTGCATCAATGGTAATGGTAATCAAGAAAAAGGGCTCATGGCGTATGTTTTAGATTATAGAGAGCTCAACAAGATCACCATTAAATAGAAGTTTCACATTCCCATCATTGATGAATTGTTAGATGAACTACATGGAGAAATATACTTCACAAAGTTGGATTTCATTCAAGGTACCATCAGAATAGAATGAAGGAATAAGATATCCCAAAAACAACATTCAGAACTCATGAAGGCCATTATGAATTTTTGTTCATGCCTTTTGGCCTTACGAACACACCTTCCACATTCCAAGGGTTGATGAATTCCATTTCAAGCCCTTCCTTCAAAAATTTTTGTTAGTATTTTTGATGATATACTAATCGATAGAAAGTCTTGGGAAGATCATGTTTGACATATTGAGAGGGTGCTACAACTACGAAATGAGAAATAGCTATATGCCAAACCTTCCAAATGTTTCTTTGGGGTGAAGGAGGTAGAGTATTTGGGTCATATTGTATCTCATGAAGGTGTCAAGATAGACCCTAACAATATTAAAGCCATGATGGACTGGCCGATTCCCAAAACTTCGAAGAATCTTAGAGTATTTTTGGGTTGGAAAGGTTACTACTGCAAGTTTTTTCTAAACTATGGAATAATAGAAGCACCTTTAACTGCATTAACTAAAAAGGATGCATTTTCATGGACTCTAGAGTAAACTCAAGATTTTGAACAACTTAAAGAGGAAATGTGCAAAGTTCTTGTCTTGACCACACCAAACTTCACAAAAAAATTTATTGTGGAATGTGATGCCTCGAGAAATGGCACTGGTGTTGTTCTAATGCAAGAAGGAAGGCTCCTTCATTTTGAAAGTTAGCCACTCAAGGGAAAATACTTACACAGACCCATATATCAGAAGGAAATGATGGAAATACTACATGCATTGAAGCAATGGTGCCCTTAATTAATAGGTAGGAACTTCAAGGACAAAAAAAATCATGCCAATCTTAAATACTTCTTGGAACAAATATTATTTTCAGAAGAGAAAAAAAAAATGGGTGACCAAGATGTTGAGTTATGACTTTAAAATCATCTACAAAAAATGGAAGAAAAATATTCTGGAAGATGCACTCTCAAGAAAGGATGAAGATGTTGATGAATTTCTCTATGATATCTCTATCATCCAACCTGATTAGATAACAAAAGAAAGAGATGAATGAAAGAATGGCGAATAAGTGTGGACTCTCATTCAAAGGTTGAAACATGATTCCAATGCATATGATACATTTACATGGAAAAATGATTCACTTTGGTAAAAATATCGCTTATATTTATGTAAGAAATCCTAACTCAAACAAAAGGTACTTTTGGAATTGCATACCTCTTCGGTAGGAGGGCACTCTGGATTTTTGAAAACCTATCATAGGGTCAAGAGGGAATTTTTTTGGGATGCCCTTAAAACTGATGTTCAAATGTTTGTGGTATAATTTTTGGTTTTCCAACAAATTAAGGTGGATAAAATTAAGACCCCATGTATTTTACAACCATTATCCATTCCAAGTCATCACTGGGAGGAGGTTTCCATGGATTTCATCACAGGGTTACCGAAGTTTGAAGGAAAGAGTTTCATCATGGTGGTTGTTGATAGAATTACCAAGTACACACACTTTTGTGCAGTCTCTCATCCTTTCAAATCCAATATAGTTGCTACCACATTCATGGAGATAGTTCAAAAAATACATGGAATCCCAAAGATTATTGTAAGTGACAGACATCCCATCTTCATTGGACATTTTTGGACATAATTGTTTTCTTTTTTGGGTGGTCAATTGGCTCATAGCTCATCTTATCATCCTCAATATGATGGACAAACTGATATAGTGAACAAATGTCTTGAAGGATACCTTCTTTGATTTGTCTCCGATAAACAAACACAATGGTTCAAGTGGTTACCCTTGGAAGAATGGTGGTACAACACTTCCTTTCATACTACAAAAACAAATGACACCATTTATGGTGCTTTATGGATATCATCCACCATCCATCACTTCTTCTCTAAAACAAAAATATAAGGTTCAAGTAGTGTAAGATCACATCGAGCATCAAAAACAAGTTCTCCAACTCTTAAAGGACAACTTGACCATGGCACATAATCACATGGAACAAAAATCAGATCAAAATTATAGTGATCAAAAAAGTTTTAAAGTAGGGGATTAGGTATTTTTAAGACTACAACCATACACATAGATGTCCCTCAAGCAATCTAAGAAGGATAATAAATTATCATTGAAGTACTATGGCCCTTATAAGGTGTTGCAAAAGATTGGTACCGTGGAATACAAATTGGGGCTGCCTGCATCATCGTGAGTACACCTAGTTTTCCATGTTTGATGCTTAAAGAAGGTTATAGGTGACAAGATCCTAGTTCAAACTATATTTCCAAAACTTGAAGAAGAAGGAAAAATAATATTGGATCCTGAAGCTATCACTGACACAATATTTTTCCATCTAAGGAATATATCAACTTCAGAGTATCTCATTAGTGGAAGAAACTACCTGTTGAAGATTCCACGTGGGAAGATGAGTCTTTTATATATAAGAATCCATAACTACTCAAGCATTGAGGAAAAAAATTATCTTAAGGGGAGGGGCATGTTAATCCCTAAATAGTGGCACATTGCCCCTTAATAGGGGCATATTACATTAGTATTGTTATTTTATTTATGTCGTCTTGGGTCCATTAGTTGTAATTGTACCTCCTAGTCTCCTATATATACCAAGGAAACATTTTCATTTGGAATCATATTGTATTTATTAATTCATATGATGTATAAGGATTTTTCCCCCTCGAAGAGGCTTATTATCTGAATTTCTCTGTTTTTCAAGGCGTTAAGTACTAATTCTGAGGTTTTTGTGCTATTTTGATATTTTTTGCTTAACAAAATTTGTCTCTTAAAAAATAATACACCCACTCCAAAGTATTTCCTCGCAAATCTCCCTTCCAAAAAACTCCCCTCTAAATTTTGGCAAAAGAATGAAATAATGATTAGGGTTTTCATTTATAAACACATACATTTAGAAAAAATAAAATTACCACTAACTTTTTGTTGTATATTTCGATGTGTTGATGATAAATGCACGTGTATTTGTTTTTAGTAACTTACTTTTTTGGTGCTCTTTATAGTTTATAGTGCACCGATGTGGTTTATATGTAAAAACACTTTGATAAACAATTTAATTGGCAAAGTACAAATGAAAAACTCCACAATTAAAGTTTTGAGTAGGTTTGGCTTTGTTGAGGAGAAAATGGAAGTCACTCTTCAGTGCCTCTCATATTTTTGGACACAAACTCAATCCTATAACTCTCCCTCAACACTTTGGCTCACATTTCTTCCTCCACGGGCTACTTAACTTTCTCCAATATACCATCCTCAGAATTCCTATAGCCATTAATTAGTGTCAATTATCTTGTAAATATCATAACTAGACCTCACCTTCTTTTCCTCAGGGAGATTATCAAATACCCCTTTGAAATCAAGGAGGAATTTTCTAGACCTAAAGTATATGTAACTAGGGCCCTTGTCGGTGGCACTAGGCACAACAACTTCGTTCCCTTCTAAGTTCATTATATTGGCCCCTACTTTGGAATAATTAGGATCATGAAGCTCTATGATATGAGCTTCCCAGTGCCCCTTTTGCCTGATCAGCAAGAAAAGAACCTTGGTGAATATCTTAATTATAATATTATGAATCTCAAGAATAACATAAGGCCCATATTGTATATTCAATATATGTTAAGAATCACATTTGAAAAAAAACATTGATGACCCATAAGCTCTACCAACATACCTTATTGTTGAATATTAAGCATTGACTTGGTATTGAATTAATACTCATTGAGATTCTCACTTATGTATTTTCTAAGAATCTCTTATTTCTTCTTATCCACAACCATGTGTTCAATGTATTTATCATCTATAAGGGGCACATGGGAAACATACTCTTACTCTCTCTCTATTGTTATTTTCCCTTGCCCTTCACTCCCATTTATTTTTCTACATCCTCCTCTTCCTCAAATAGGACCAACTTAGTGGCAGTGACCTCACCATTCTTGATTGTCAACCTAGCCTCCCTCTTGATAGAATCAATCCTCTACCACTCCCTTAATTCTCTTTCAGTCATCTCCTCCTATGCAAGATGCTCAAATTTCTCCAATATACCATCCTCGCCATCCCTTTAGCCATAATAACTAGTGTCTACTCACTTGTAAATACCACACCTATGCATCCACTTCTTCACCTAGAGGGGATTATTGGATAGTGAAGAAGAGCAGGTATAGGTATCATATTTAAAAGTGAATTGATGATAGTTATTATGGCTACATGGATGATGAGGAAAATATCTTGGAGAAATTTGAGCGGCTTGTGAAGGAGGAGATGTAGGTCAAAGAATTGAGGGAGTTGTAGAGGATCCATTCTTTCAAGAGGGAGGTCAGGTTGATCGTCAATAGTGGGGAGGTCACTACCTTTAATATCATGTTTTTCAAGTAAGATAAGGATGTGGTGAAATAAATGGGAGAGAAGGACAAAGAAAACTATCAATAGAGAGAGGGAGAGTTTGTTACCCATGTGCTCCTTCCAGATGATAAAGAGATCAAGTGCATGGTTGTGGAGAAAAGGAACTGGGAGATTTGTATAAATAAATGAGTGAGGATTTCATGGAGGAGCATGTCCAAGCCAAGGCAATGCTTAATATTCAGCGATAAGGTATGGTATTGAAGCTTATGGATCATCAATTTTCTTCCAATTCTTATTCTTAAATTCTATAAAAATATAAGATATGGGAGTTAAGGAATTCCTGAGGTTGAGTTTAAGTATTATAATTAAGACATACATCAGGGTTACTTTCTTCCTGATCAGGAAAAAGGGGCATTCGGAAGCTCGAATTATACAACCTGGTGGTCCTAATTATGCCAAAGTAGTTGTCAAGATGACAGACTTCGAATGGAATGAATTTGATGTGCCAAGTGCAACAGATAAGGGCCTTGATTAAAGATACTTTGGTTCTACGGAATTTCTCCTTGGCATCAAAGAGATATTTGATAATATCCTTGAGGAAAAGAAGTGGAGCTCCAAGTATAAGATAATTTACAAGTAAATTGATGCCTGATATTATGGCTACAAGAATGATGAGGATGGTATCTTGGAGAAATTCGATTGGCCCATGGAGGAGAAAATGTGAGCGAGAGCACCAAGGGAGTGACAAATGATCAAGTCCATGTGCTAAATTATGAGAGACACTAAAGAATGACCTCTTTTTTTTCCTCTGCATTAAATCAAAACCTCCACAAAATTGAATTGCAGAGGTTTGAATTTGTAGTTTGTCAATTACTTTTTTTTTCTTTTGTCTTCCCACTCATGTAAAAAGTTATATGTGTCAACACGTTGCCACTATTTTTTCTATCGTGCTTATCGTATTCATATTTGATTCACATACAATTATTTTTAGGAACATATATATAGATAATACAAAAATTATAATTATAAAACACACACATATATATCCATTTTGTATTTATCAAAAATTGAAATTAATTTATTTTTGCAAAAGAAATGTGGTAAAATAACTAGTGCACCTTTAATAAATAACACTTACCATTGATTTTTCACTTTATCAGAAATAAATCACTATTCATGGTTCTCTATTTTATCAAGCGCAACAATGATACATTCTTCATTAAACACACTGATATGAATCGGTAAGGTGCATCCTTAAGTTCAATGAATGATGTTTGAATTTCACAGTGCTCCATGTTGTATGGCACACCCATGTTATGTTAATAATTGAACAAACCGGTAGATTAATTAGTATATGTGTGGTGATTTTAAGTTATAATAACACACCAATAAGATATTTTCAAAGATGGTGCATCTTTTAAGATAGAGGCACCGATAATGAACAACCCCATCTTGGTGAGTGGTGCTTAGTGTTTAGCGTTGCATTGTGTAGTTTTAAACACACTACTATCATTATTTCCTGTTAATTCATAGGATGCACCATGATCTGTTCTTCCTATAAAATCATATTACACAACGTGGTCAAGGGAAAGTTGAAATCATGAATCATAGTATATAGAATTGTTTTTAAAAATTGAAAAAAATGTAAATTTTAAGGCCAATTTTAAATTTTAATCTGATGAAAATTAAAATAAGAAGGTAACAAAAAATTCACCTACTCTCTTTTGTCCTGAGGAAGCATGGTTGTCCCTTAGAGGAAAAATGAAATTTTCAACTTTTTCCAAAATTCAAAAATGTACGGAATCTACAAGGGCATCGAGGAAACAACACTATAGATAAATTCAAATGGGGAAAACGTAGAAGGAAGGTGAGCACTGACCATGATTCTATCAAAGGTTGGAGGCACATAAGAAAATATGATAATGAAACTAAGTTTGGTAATATTTTTTTATTTTACCCTTTTGTAGTGCACCCAACAGGAAGACACAATAAATAATTCTTTGTACATGAATGCACAGATACACTTGTTTATTTTACCCTAAAATAGTGCGCCATATATAACAACACACATGTGTGTTTTAATATGCGTATTGCACCATATGGTTTTTTTTAGTATATATTAAAAAAATAGAGGCTATAGTACTATTAAGTGTAACATAGTTGTTTTCCAGTGTCCAACTATTGTAGACACGTCAGGGCTATACGAGTTTTTAAGCACACCATGGAAGGTTTATGGTTTTTTTAATTAATTTTTTTTATTGAATAACCAGTTGTTCTAAATTGATATGGTGGTTTTGTTATATTCACACTGGTGCACTTAGAATATTTTGGAGTACCGTGATGCATTTTTATTTTTTTATAAAATAAAAAATTATATTTTAGCATTTTATATTGATAACAGTTATCAGTGCGCTTTATTTGTTAAGCACTAGGGAATTTTGTTTGTAAGAGAAGCGATGATTTCCATCTATTTAGGCGCACCCATGTTAAAAACCTCTGCAAAAACATAAACACATTTTCTACAAACATACAAGTGATAAAGTTTTAGGGAGGTTCCATAAAAACCTACATTGCATGGTATTTTCCTTGTAGTTTTATTTTTATCTTATGAAGTTTAGGGTTTTTTCTCATCTATAAGGATGGATATTAATAATCACATATCTTGTAAACACATACCTTGTGGTCAATGTATATGTGAATATATAACAGAAACCCAAAATACAAGAACAATTCATTTTCTCTTATTTGACTTACTATGATATTTGTAGCATATATTATTGTTTGTTTAGAGATCCTCAAACTTTGGTATCTTTGGTGTAGTACAAACTATGCGGTGTGTTTTATTTTTCATTAGAGAGTCTCCTTGGTGTGTTTCTTTTTCTTCTTTTTGTATAGAAGAAGGTTAATTGCTCTATGGTTTGACATTTTCTAGTTTTTCGTCACTAGAATACAGTCAAAAAAGGTTTGTTGAAATTATAACTTTGGATTATTGAAATATTTGTTTTAATGAAAAAAAATGGATTCAAAATCCCTTGATTATGCAATGTTAACTATTGATATCTAGAATTCCCTCAATCCAAAATGTTTCTTGAAAAATACCAATTTCCTTTCAAGTTATTTTGAGCGGCTACAAAAGAATAAATCCATATAACATTTAGACTATGAATTTTGTATATAAACTTTCTATACTTGATAACATGCATGATCGATACCTAAGCACCTCCTTAAATAAAAGTAAGTTCTCTTAAATAATAATTAATGTTTATATTTGAATTCATTTTCTCTTAGAAATTGATTATCAACTCTTATTAAAGATTATAGTTTTTTAAATTAATATATATTTGATGAAAATATGGTTAAGGATATAAATTTAATCGTTTATATTATCAAAATTCAAAGTTAATAGCAAGAATAATCATGAATTTCTTTTACATTGTTTTATGCATTAAATAATAATATATTTTAACAATATATATGTAAATTTTGTATTTATTTAAATCAAGGTGATTGAACAATTTTGTATATAAAACACTTCCATAATTGAGAAAATATTGTTAAATAAGAAAGATAAGTCAAAAAGAAAGATAATCCATGGAGTGACTAATCCATCTCAAGCATGAAAGGACATTGAACACAAAGACCGTGGGAATATTTTTGTAACATTTAACCCTTCTAAGAACCTTAAGGAATACATACATACATACATACATACATACAAACACACACACACAGATATATATATATATATATATATATATATATATATATATATATATATATATAATTTATATTTTTATATTAATATTAATATGATGACGATGATCATGATTAACATCCACTGAGACCAATTGGTCTATCAGACGTTAATAAGGTAATAAATTACTTCAATTTCTTTAAAATTGTATTACTATGCTAAAAACGCATCGAGAGAAGCATTCCAATATCACCATAGTTTTGATGAATTAGGAGGTTAGGAATGTTGGTAATGTTTCCTATGTCTTTAAATCGAGATCTAATATGGGTATATGCAAGGAAATCCAAGAGGAAGTGGTTTTCATCTTCTACAAGTTTAGTGTCACAAAGTGACATATTCTCTCGTCCTATGGTGTTTTGGGAGTTGTTCAATACCTAATTTCACTATGTAGCTCATGAGTGTTTGTTCTTATTTTAGCAATGTTGATTTTCTTCTTTTCACTTTTCAATACTAAGAGGCAATTTTGATCTTCCAAATTAGGTTTGATTGCATCCTTGTAGTATCTTAATTTCCTTTTATCCACTAATTTTTTATCACACCACATATTCTCCTTAAATTTAGAAGCGATCATATTTGTAATGTTATCGATATTCTGCTTGATGTATTCTTCTTGTATTCCCCAATGATTTATCCAAGATTTCAAGGCATCTTTATGCCATCCCCACTTGAGCCACTGGTTTTGGCTAGATTTTGAAGCAATTTTGGGGAGCCTCTTGTCATTCATGTTGTTTATGTTGTTCTTGTAAGTTCAGTATCTAATCATAGAAATGTTATAAATTAGGGAAATGATTGCTTCTATGAGGAGGATAGTATAGGGTGTATTTCCATTAATTTTGATATTATAAGTTATAAAATCCTCTTGGATATGTTCTATCATTCTTCAATATTCTCTAGATATACTGCAACCCCAAAATTCACATCCATATAAGATCATTGGATTGACAAGAGTGTGAAAGAGGATTTTTTTTAAATCACAAAGCCAAAAGGTCTGCTAGTTTACAATTGTTTCCAAGCCCATAATAAGGTTTCCACCCTCCATTTATCCTTTTTTCAATGCTATAGTTCAAAATCAACTTGTGGTGGATATTGATTTCAAGATACTTGTATGAATGCACTTCCTCAAATATATTGTTTTCATAAACAAAAGTATCGTAGGTGATCCTTTTGGATTTAATTATCGTAAAATTTGTTTTGTTAGTGTTCAAAGTCATGACCATGATAGAGAATAAGTCTTTGAAAGTTATTATTTTCTTACCTAGGTCATAGGGAATCTTCTCCATAAGGAAAATATCATCAACATAAATAAGGAGGATGATGACTATACTAGAAAGAGTTGGGCCGAAACATCCTGCATCATCCAAACAATCTTCTAATTTATCAATATAGATGTCGAAAAAGGTAGGGGATAAGGGGCAACCTTGAAATTTCTCCCAACCAACCCTTAGTATTCCTAAACTTGGAAACAAATTTCTCATATAGCCTTACTGCAACAACTCTTAACAACAAAGATACTTTAAGCTCTTCTAAACTATTCCGGAGGTTAGTCCTGGGCATAGTGTCAAAATATTTTCTAAAAAAAAAAAAAGGAAGAAGAGTGGTTTTTTCATTACGAAACTCCTCTGCAATTATCCTAAATGTAACAAGGTGGTTCACAATTGAATGGTATCCTCTAAATCCATCCTGGCCTCTATCCCTTTTTCCATGGATTTCATAGCATTTAACCCTTCTATATATATATATTAATAATTTTGATTTATATTATTATTATAATGACCTTTTTTCCAAAGAAAAAATCCTTGTATTTGATATTTCAGTAGGAAATAAAAAAACACATAAGACAGTCTTTGAACTCAGTTCATCTTCCTTAATACTAACCTAGAAATATACATTTCATATTCCAAAGGATATCCATACAAGATTAGTAGATAACCATACAAAATCAATCTAAACAAAAGCTAACATAACCAAAATTGTCTTTAACCTCCAAGAAAATAAAATTCTATATCTAACCCAAGACATATCAACCAAAAATAAAAACATAGACACTTCAGTAGCTACCAGTAGGGTATTGTCCTTATATTAATGTTCCAAAAGGAGTCCTTGTTGCAGTGTAATGGATACTTTTAACAAATTGTCTATTTTTTTTATTAAACTCCCTATAGATATGGATAAAGGATACCTCCTCAAACATAAAAAATTTCTTCAATCATAGTGACATGATCGGATCCAAGACTATATTTGCAATATCACATTTTCAATTATCCCAATTGATCAACAACTTCAAATCTTCAAGAACTTGTAGAAACCTAATATTTTTGTCAAGTGCCACATTCATCAACAACCATATGTTGTAGAATTCATCCCTATTATTTGTTCCTAGTCCCACCCCATATTTTAAGGAGAAGAAATGGGAATGATCTGAGAAGTGTACAACTCTATCCCCACATGTTCCTTATTCCCTATACAACATAACAAGGTAGAGCTTTGTAGGATATAGTATGCCTTTCTAAAAACCAATATTCCATACATTCTAGTAAGATCTATTTATCCCAATTGATTTGTATATTATAGCTATGGATAATCTCCTTCTATACACTCTTTGTAAAAGAGAAACACATGAAAATATGATCAATAGATTCACTTGCAGTTTTACACATAATGCAGAAGATAGGCCCTATCAAGTTCATTTTTTTTTCCATTATCCAAGGTTAGTATTCTATTTTCAAAGTAAATTTTTTGTCTTTAAAGGACTTTCATTCTTCCACACTTCCTTCCACCGCCACTGACATTCTTCACTCAATTCCTCCCTAATTTTAGCTTCATATCCCATCTTCGATGTCCATGCCCTTGTGTCTTTTTTCCATACCATATTAACTCCTCATATTGATCATTAAGGTAGATATCACTATGTTTTAAAATATTTGTGTACTCTTTCCATTCTTCTAGTAACTCTACTTGCAGATCCAATTCCTCTATAGTTTTCCAATTTTGGATACTAGCTTCTTATACCACAAAACCTGATGCATCCTTCAGGCTCTGAATTACTTTATCATGAAGTGTTGTTATAAGGGGATCTAAAAACTGATGTTACCCACTATATTTAATCCAAGGATTCATTCCTATATTCATTATGTTTCCTTGACTGATCTTCCATGCTACCCAGCTACCCAAGATATCAAAAAATTTCAGCAAACCTTTCCATACATTTGAGGCTCCTTTGAAATACTTCCATTCCTATCAAATCAAATCCTCTATATCTCTATTGTCAATAAAATGTTCCTTCACAACTTTTCCCCACAACCCATTATTTAAGATAATCCTCCATAGACTCTTGGAAAGTAGATCCTGGATGAAGACAAATATATTCTTCAATCCTGGCTTAACTATCATATTCCATTTTACACGTGGAATTCCCTCCACTTCTCTTTTCCTCGTCCAAACAAAACTATATATTTTTTTCCTAATATTATCCAAAATCCCATTTGGTAAATGAGTTATCAATAACCAATAAATTGGTATTATTTCTAATATTTCCTTCGCCAGGACTAACCTTCCTCCATGGGAAAGCCATATCAAGCACCAACAAGATGTTTTTTGTTCAACTTATTTTAGTAAATAGAGCCAATATATTGATATGTATCCATTAGGATTTAGATGAAAACCTAAGTTTTTCACCCTTGTGTCAAAATGAATCGATTTTATAGGGAATACTTGTACTAAACACTTTTTCAACCTTTCACTTAGGCCATTATCCATAATGCATGATGTATTCATGTTAGTATCCATCCCCATTGCTTTGCATAAATGGTCGAGAGTGGTTTTGATGCATTGAAACTCCCTTATAATACCTCTCCCAAACATCAAAATATCTCCCACAAACAATAGATTAGTTACATCGATAGTCCATATAATATTAATGTCACTTATAGTCCCATCTCATTTATATTCAACCAAAAATATAATGACACCTTTAGCTACAATTAATATAAATAAAGGGGATAAAGGGAATCCCTACCTAATGCCCCTTGAAGCCGTGAAAAAACCTAATGGTGACCCATTAATGAGACTACAAAATTTTTCAATTATAAACAGTCCATGATCCAATTAAATGTTTGGAGGTTCAAACCTATTTGAAGAAGTAGTAGTAAAATAAACATACAACTTAATCTATTGTAAGCCTTTGAAAGATACATTTTCATAACCACCACTAACTTATTTCCAAATTTGATTTTATAAACCCCCCCTGAGAAATCCCCACTACATCATGAATCTCCCTATTAATTAAAAAACTAAAATTTTCCTCTAAGATAACCTGAAATAGATATTACTCAAACATGTTAGCAATTATCCTTGAAACAATCTCATATACAAAGTTGCAAACATATAATGGGAAAAAATCCTTAAATGAGGTTGGGTCATTTTTTTTGGAATCAAAGATATGAAAGTAGAGTTTAGATCCCCCAGTATATTTTTGAATCTTATTGATTCCTTGATCACCTGGATGAGATCCTCCTCCACAAGTTCATAAAAACCGAAATAAAATTTTGCAGTCCAGTCATTGAGACCTAGTTTTTTTTCCTTATTAAAAGAAGATAAAACATATTTTAGTTATGGTGATTTTTTCTTCCATATATGGTTTCATGTCCTTATCAAAGAACCTTTGGAAAATCCTAACTACTTATAATATTTTTACAACATTTGTAGAGTCGTGTTCTTTAAATAGATATTGGAAGTGATGCTCACTTGTAGCTACTAGAATGTTGAAATATGAAACCTTCAAGCCATCAATTCCATACAATTCCCAAATAATATTATAGATTTTTTTTTAATGAAAGATATTTATGAAAACAAATTGTACTTTCATCTCCCTCTACTATCCATATAGCTCTCCTTTTGAGCCTCCATTCATCCTCCTCTCGAAACAAAAAATCCTTCCTTTTTCCTTAAAGTCCTTTTAAATTTAGAAATTCTTCATCGGTAAAATACCTCTTCTCATTATAATCAAACATCACCAATAAACCTTCCTCCACTCCTTTCAATTCTTTTTGTGATTCATTTTCGTTTTCTCTAGCCCAGATAATCACCAATTTATTTATTTGGATCAAGTTATTCATAAGCTCAGACACTTCTAAAGATCCTAAAGAGGCATTGCATTTTTTCCATTTTTTCTTGAATAGGTCTTTGAACCCATCATTATATCACCAGGAATGGTTAAATTTAAAAGGAGACGATACTTTTTTATCTGTATCCTTTATTTGAAATAGAATTAGTTGATGATATGATAGGCCTCCAACCCGAACCCATGAATTATACCCAATGGATTGATCTAGGATCCTTTTTTCTACCAGAAACTGGTCCAACCTCTTTCAAATCCCAAATCTTCCTCTTCTACCATTTCTCTAGGTTGGGACAACCTTGGATGGGTCAACATCCACTAGATTTAAATATTCAAAAATCTAAAAAAAAAATCATCCATGAGATCAGGCCTAGCCAAATATCCCTTACATTCCCGTCAGTTCAAGGTTAGATTAAGATCTCCACCTACTATCACATTCTCCCCTACCAACACCTATCAATCCTTCAATGAATCCTCGAAGAGATTTATGTCATTGTAAGGTGCATATATGTTTACCACTCTAAACTCTTTTCCTATGCATTTTTCCTTTCCATCTAAGAATATACCTTTAGGAAAAAACATAGTATTATAGTCTTACAAACTATTGTTCCAACCGTCCATAAATCCACCAAACATTCATTGTGCTTCAACAGGGCATAATTGTCATTCCTTGAAGAAAGGATATATACTTTCAATAGATAGATACCCTAGACACATCGTCTCTTGGGTAAGAATAATGTAATGACCCTCGTCGTTACGACTACATGTGACACATAACAAGTGCAAAAAAAAAAGTATTCATTTATTTTCCTAAAGAAGGAAAGTAACAACAACAACAATTAATCAACACAACTTGACGACAAACACAATGCATGCAAATAAGGAAACATACAACATAACGACCAAACATATTATCACATCATGCAACTGGATGCAACATGCGAGAATCAATTAGAAAAAATAACAATGACTACCCGCCCATCCTACCCTGCAAGGCTAGGACCTCCAGGACACATAAGCAAAGCTCAAGCCCAGGTTCCCATCAATTTTGACCATTTATGGTCTCAAGGTCGGTGACTATTCTAAGGAACTTGTAGGTGTCTGTATCCCTCCCAAAACACACAATATCATGCCTCTAAGTGAAGACAACCTCAATCAATCCAAACACAACAACTTTGACGACCAGTAACCAGAACCTTCCCAACGAGGAAAGTCACCTTAACATTGCAACAAGTACAACCTTACTTACAAAACAACTTTATCCACATCTAGAGGTTCTTAACCCTAATATAGGTTTCATGTGCGCTTATCGATCAATGGACACAATGATCCAATCATAAGGTATCACATCGCCACATTGCAGCTAGTGCGCCAGGAACCCAAGGACAAACAAAAATAACTCTAAACCTTCAACCAAACATAAACTCCAACGTGCCTGAAATCCAACTTGCACCCTCATACATTATATGACATCGTTAGACGAAGGCACTCTAAACAATAAAGAAAACATGGATACAGGGTGACTAAAATCGATACATTCAATTGGTGCAATGAATGGACATAAAACATTAGCAGTTATCAACTTAAGGACTAAATCACAACATAAATAACCAGTCACCATCTAAGGGTAAAATAATCTAACCATATTTGAAAAAAATATACATTCCATTCAAGGGTTTATCATCTCAGTAAACTCGTGTATAAAATTTCTCATGGGTTCTAAAGCCCTACAAGAAAATCAACACTCAAATTGCAAGGAGTAAAAAGGGGAAAAAGGGGGAGCCAAGCATCGAAAACCCTTACCTTAAGTCATACAATGCTCATTAATTAGTGACTATTTCATGAGGAAACATTAAGAATTGCTTCATAATATTTAGATAAATTAATTAAAATCAACCATCATTATACAAATATCATGAAGATCACACCCATCGTAAATTCAACACCCTTTATTAAAACTGTTATATCCTAACATTCAGTTAATTAATACTATGACTCTAAAATGACAGTAACAAATTGTTTTTACTCCCCTTAACATGATCCACTGGTACCATAATCTTACTAATCAATGATGAACTTGGTTAAACATTAATACCAACACCTTGACAACATATTTAAACTCTGCGCAAGAATCAATATTGATTTTGTGGCAGTGAGAATTATAATTAATAAAAGCATAACATTAACCAAGTGAATTGTTACTATTGCAAAGGAAAAAAATTAATCTATCATTGAAAAAGTTATACGACTGATATATAAGACTGATAAATAAGAAATTGATATATAAAAAGAATTAATCTATTGTTGCAAAGGTTATAAGACTGGCATATAAAACAATTGATATATAAAAAAAATCAATCTATTGTTGCAAAAGTTATAAGACCGATATATAAAAACTTAACTAGGTTGACAGTGTTTTAATCACCTCTGTCAACACAGAGCCAGTTTACACAGTAATAAATTCGTTGCCTAAATAGTCAAGGAAACAAGTACTTTGTTACAGCAGAATCCAAACAGGGAAACCGCCACAGGAAAGGTAAAATTCACAAGCATAAATATTGCAGGCATCTTGGCTATAACGCGGCTATTAATATAAGAATATTTAATTCATTCCTTCTAGTCGTCTGACAATCTCAGCAGTGTCAATAGTTGGGAACAATGAAAGGAACAATTTACAACATGAGTTTTTACAGCTTGTTGTGGAATCATGTGTAAAGAACCGAAAGTTTGACTGGTTGGTTCTCACTAGAGAGATCCGGGTTCAAATCCCCACAGTGGAATCTGTTTATTTCTAAACCCCTTTTTCTGCAGTAACCAAAACAATTTTATAGTAGGAAAACGTTTCTCAATTGTTTTTATTCCTATAGTAAACGGTTGGATATTTTTTATGTGTTTTCCATATCCTTTTAAATAATTTTTTGTATAATTACTAATTTAAATAGAAATTGAATATATAAAGCAGCAAGTGTGAGCATTCAGAAATAGTTCTTTGTCAATATCAAACCGTAAAAATTCATAATTCCATTCTTCTTCGTCCGGAAAGACCAGTTACTACATACATCAAACGATTTTTCATACCGACTCTTCTTAACAAAAATGGCATCCAGATCTTCTTCGTGGACAAACAAAATAATGAAACAACACAGATTTAACAGCATCTTTCCTACAATTTTTGGCTAGTTGTTGTGGCTAGTATCCTAATTGGGTGTTAATCATATAATCCATATGATAGTTGTTGGGAGATGGGATCTTTCTACTACCTCTTGTGAGGGATCATCGTTCAACATTTAGTGAAAACAAAAGGACTAAAAAGACAAAATGCAAGACAAGGAGCGAATGACATTACATAAAACTTACAAATAGATTCCACTTGATGTGCCATAATTGAAATTATAAAAAATTGCATTTCAAGGGATAAATAAAACACAGGCAAGGGATTAAAAAAAATGCAAACAAGGTTTGAGTTCGGGGCTCAATCTGGCCACACGAAAACTAGACGGCAACTCCAAAATAAAAGATACACAGAGATAACATGCAGAATCTAACAGGTGCAACCATCTTGTGCAACAAGAATAAGAGAGTGTGTACACACTGGAATTGATACTGGTGGTTGTGTTGATGAAGTATCAAATCAACTTAAGGTACAATGCTTATTGTTAAACTCAAGGTTAACAAGGAATTTAGGACTGAGTATAATTTCTACTGTTAACATTTCATTTTATAGCATTTGCAGAGCTCAATATAAGTTGACAACGCATTCATATAAATGAACATTTTTCATTGAACAACAAGGAAATACTGAAATTAATTCATTGCCACAATTTCAATTCTAAGATGGAAATACAAATATTTGAATTGCAATTCATCATTGCTATCCTAAATCAATTTCAACCTTTGCCATATAGATATTCATGTACAAAAAACTTAGACCAAATTTTTCTTTTATTTTTTAACAAAACAATAGCGCTTTCTTATCTGTAACCGACGATGAATAACCAGAAGTCGATATCCCATGCTTGCGCCCCATCCAATTCATGCTCGCACTCTGTCCAAGTACTTCTTTCTAGCTGTTGAGACCTCACCGGTACCTCCCAGACAACGCTAGGAGTACTCTTCTTCCCCCTAATCCCCCCAAGCCACAAAGGGTCCATGCACACAATACCAGAGAATGTTAGCTTCCCATCTCACCTCGCAAGGTCAAGCTACCACTCGTCACCTGAGCTGGGTATCCCAACTCCCACAAGATAAAATTCATTCAAGATATAATTTTGGCAACGTAACGTTACGCAAGCCAGATGTGATCCATAATCCTCCTCTACCATTCTTTTTATAGAGTTTCTTAGTCATTAGTTTCCCAAACCATCATTAGATTCATTTTTCACTTATTTAACTAGGAATAACCTCCCCCATACACATGTCTCTCAATCCCCTAGTTGCACTAGAAAATCAATTTATTAATTAATTAATTTTTTCTATTTCCCTCACCCACCTAAAAGCGTTCTTAAAAACGCTCATCGATGTCCCATTATTCCCTTACAATTCTTAAATGACTTACGCCTTACTTAATTCCTAGTTGAGTTCATAAATAAAAAGTTCTAAAGGTTAGATTCCTTACTAAGTTACACATTCCCCTTTTTCCTTAAGTTTCCCCTTTTCTTTAAGTTTCCCTTTTTCTTTAAGTTTCCCCATTTTTTTTTTTTAACTAAAAAAAAATCAGATTTAGCAAGTGTAGAAAAACAACCACTTACCCTTTTAATAAATTTAATCCTCCAATATAATTTTTACTTTAATAATTAAAGTTTGAATTTCTTTACCCCCTTCTTGTTATATGTCTAATTATGTTTTGTTCGAGGTTCCACTTAGACCTAGGTTTTTAATTCATTAGGCTTGGCGAAAAATCTTACGGGAATTTTTTTTATTAAACTTACTCATCACATCATTCATTTTAAGGCCGACCAGGTCCTAAGGAGGCATATTTTTCTAGGCACTAGGTTTATTCACTTATTAGTTAAAATCGTGACGTGCTCCAAGGGTGCCACTCGCCTCTTTCCATTTTATTTGGGCGACGTTCCCTTCAAGACACACTACGTGCTCCAAGGGTGCTACTCGCCTCTTGAATGAATTTGGTAGAAGTCAAACCCATGGATTCAATACTCTGTCAGGTGATCTTGTGGGAGACTAAGGGCCTATAAGGAATAAGGACCCTGCCTTATTGCACGCCCCTTAGAATCATCGTGAGTGACTATCATAGTTTTCCCTCATGGCATCGCGGGTCTCTCAAATTAGGTAATCATTAACCTACAGTTCAATCCACGACGAGAGTTCTAGTAGGTTGTGGAAAGGATGTTGCCACACCTCTCCCTCAATGTATATGGTTGTCGTGTGTGACCCCTTTACTCCAAATGCAAGTCTGGTCGGTAATCTATTGTCAACCTGCATCCATTAACGAATCATGTCAGCAATAAAAATCAACATCATAATATCTAATCATATGTACATATGTCACATCAACAACATTCAAACCCTAACAGTCCACTTGCTAACTCAATCCAGAGTCCCAGGAGTTTCCTCGATGCCTCGACATCTTCAATGTCTAGAGTCCTGCAAACTCAGGAGAACCTAGTCAATGGCACCTATCGATGTAAACACAAAAAAAATAACATATCATCAAAGCCACAATGTCTCATAATCATAATCAAAACAACCAATAGTATAACAACCTGGATCACTTCCATGCAAGTGTCCTCAAAGAATAAGTCCACTCAATGCACACAAGAGCGGGATGTTACATACACCCCCTCTTGTTTTAAAATTCATTCTAAAGTTTCATAGTATGTAAGTGTTGAAATAAAGTGTATCACTGTATCATATTTCTAGCTATCAAACAAAAATGGAAACTACTGACGCATATCATATGCATCCTCCCAGGTTGTAGAGTGTGGACTATAGTTGTCCCAATGGGTCTTGACCTGATCTACTGTTTGATGTCGTAGCTGTCGAATGCGATGGTATAGGATGTGAATTGGCTCCTCCATGAGAGAACCCTCATCCGATATCTGCAAGGAACTCATGTCAATAACATGTGTAGGATCACTAACATAATGTCTCAAAATAGATACGTGAAAAACATTGTGCATACGCCTCAAATAATCAAGAAAGGATAGTTGATAGGCCACGGGCCCCTTCTTTTCCACAATATCTAAAGGTCCCATGAACCTAGGAGAGAGTTTAGCACCCTTTCAATTATTGATCAAACTCTTATGCAGTTTCACCCGCAAGAAGACTTGATCGCCAACTTCATAACTACGATTGACATGATGTGCATCGACATAACTCTTCTATCAATCCTGCGCTTACTTGATCCTTTCTCTTATTATTTTCATTTGATCTTCCATATCTTAGATTTCTTTTGGTCCCACCAGGACCCTATCCTCAAGCCGATCCCAATTCAAAGGCGTCTGACATGGTCGCCCGTAAAGAAACTCAAAAGGTGCCATATTTATGATGTTTTGGTAATTGTTGTTGTATGCAAACTATACCAGTGGAAAGAACTCTTCCCAACACTTTTTTTTGTCCATAACCTACATACGCAACATATCCTCCAATATTTGGTTTGTTCCTTTGGTCTGCCCATTTTTCTTTGGGTGATACGTGGTACTAAAGTTAACTTGGGTTCCCAAGGCCTCTTGGAAACTAGTCCAAAATCATCATGTAAACATTGATCCTCTATCATATATAATCCTCTTAGGCATGCCATGCAGCCTCACAATCTCACTGATGAAAATGCTAGCTATGTTAGGTTCCTGATACGTCATACGCAAAAGAATAAAATGAGCACTCTTCGTCAGAGTGTCGACTACAAAAAAAATTGAGTCGTGTCTCCTTACCGTCAGTGGCAATCCAACAATGAAATCCATCGAAATGACCTCCCATTTCGATTCTGGAATAACGTGAGGCTGTAGTAATCCTGCCGGATGTCTATGTTCAACCTTCACCTGCTAACATTTTAGACATATTTCCACATAGTTGACTATGTTTGTCTTCATTCCTTTCCAGAAGAATAAGGGTTTAAGGTCTGCCCTTATCTTCGTGACTGCATAATGAGCCATGTATACTTCTCTATGAGCCTTGTTTAGGATCAAAATCCTCAACTCGTCATTGGGCGGTATGTAAATTTGGTTTTTAAATCTCAATAATCCGTCGTTGTCCACAATAAATCCCTCAAATTTTGGTACCATCATTGTGTTTTGTCCGATAAAATCCTTGACCTCTTTGTACCAGTCATCGTCGCACTGTAAAGTTAGAATCATTTCACGTAGATTCGTCTGAATATGCATCACCGAAAATATGCGTGGTCTCCAACTCAACGCATCAACCACTCTGTTCACTATTCCTTTTATGTAAGTAATCTCTAAATCATACTCTCTAAGCAATTCCGACCAACATCGTTGTCACAGGTTCAAGTCACTTTGCGTAAAGATGTGTTGTAGTCCAAAGTGGTCCATTTTTAGTTTGAATTTCCATCCAATAAGGTAGTGTCTCCAAACTCTCAAGGAATAAAGAATGGCTAACAACTCCAAATCGTGCGTTGCATAGTTCTCCTCATGCCTTCTCAACTTTCTTGAGATGTAAGAGATCACTCTACTGTCTTGCATCAAGACTCTACATAATCCTTCCTTGGATGCATTAGTGCATACCGAAAAGTCTGTGTCCATGTCAGGGACCTTTGGTATCAGTGTTGTCCAAAAAAACTTCTTGTTCTTCTTCTGCAATTCCATGATCGGATTTTCTATCTTTGAAAAACCATCGAAGAACCATTGATAGTATCCCGCTAAATACACAAAGCTACGCACTTCAGGGACATTCATCGACGCAAGCCATTCCATAATATCCTTGACCTTTGCTAGATCCACAACGATACCTTCGTTGGAGATGACATGCCCTATGTAGTGAATCTTCGATTGATAAATGAGCATTTAAATAATTTCCCATACAATTTGTTCTCTTGTAGACACTGTAGTACCATGCGCAAGTGCTCGTCATGCTCCTCCATCATCTGAGAGTAAATCAAAATATCATCAATGAATACTTGGATGAACTTGTCCAAGTATTCGTGGAACACCTTGTTCATCAAACTCATAAATACCCCTGGGGTGTTCATCAGTCCAAACGGTAAAACAGAAATCGTAATGTCCAAACCTCATCTTAAAGGCAGTCTTAGGGATGTCATCCTCCTTTATCCGTAACTGGTGATACCCTAATCTCAAGTCAGTCTTTTAAAACATCGCCGCACCCTTCATTTGATCAAACAGATCATCAATCCTTGGCAACCGATATTGATTCTTGATCGTTGCCTTGTTCAATTGACGATAGTCAATGCATATTCTCCACAACCCATCCTTCTTCCGTATGAAGATAACAGGCACACCCCATGGTGACACACTTGGATGTATAAGTCTTAGGTCCAACAACTCCTTCATTTTCATTTTCAACTCCTGCAAATCCAGGGTCGACATCTGATAAGGCATTTTTTCTATCGGTTTAGTCCTCAGTTTTAGGTCTATGGTAAATTCCAATTCCCTCTCAGGTGAAAACCCTAGTAACTCCTTTTTGAAGACATCTGCAAATTCTCATACTACTGGAAGGTTTTATAGTCTTTCCGCCACACCCTTTTTGTTTAGAAAGGATCACATAAATCTTTCATCCCTTGTGCATGCTCTTTCGTAGCTGCAAGGAAAAGATTAACCGCAGGGAAAATCCCTAGTTCTGACCTACAATCACACATCTCTATCCCTCATCATTGACCAAGTTCAACCATTTCATCTTACAGTTGAGTATCGCCGCATGTGATTCCAACCAGTCCATACCGATCACGATGTCACAAGACCCTAAGATCGTGACATATAGGTTCGCCCTTGTGATAAACTCTCCCAGTTTAAGGATACAAACCGTAACCTTCCCTCCAACCTTTTGTTTGGCTCCCGAATCCATTTCTACAAATCTAAACTCGTCCTGTTCGACTTCCTTTACCTTAATTTTTTTTAGCGCTGCACCAGAAATAAAACTTTCTGTAGCACCTGGATATATCAAAATACTAAGGATTTGGTTAGTGACGGTACTTGACGTCTGGAGCACAGTCGACTGGTGGTTTTCCTGGCAGTTATTCACTGTTGCATGAATCTTATGGGCCTTGCCCAAGTATCCCATGGTAGTGGCTCCAACTGATCCAAATGTTGTGGTCCTCTCCACTGGGTAGTCACGCTGGTAATGTGGCTCTTTGCATGTCCATCACCCTTTCTTTGGTCCAGTACTCCTGGTACCCGAAGTAGAAGCTGACGGTCCACCGGTCTAGAATCCTGGCCATCTATTTTGTTGAACATCCCTAAACTATTGTTATTGTGGTGATGTATAAGGAGTCTGTTGTTGAGGCATCGGTCGTCGAGGTGTAGTCAAAGTGGATCCTCTCTAGAAGCCACGATTTCCTGGTGAATGTCTAGCTGGTATTTGATGCTATTGTGCACCAGATGACGCTTATCCTGCTGGTCTCACTAGAGTATTTCTCTGACCCCCGCTGATAAGATCCTCCTCTGCTATGAGGGCCTTCTGAACAACATCATGCAAGGTTTGAGGAATCCAAATCCTAACCTTTGCACGAATTATGACATTAAGGACAAACACGAACTTGTTGACCTTAAATTTCTCGGTATTCAGGTGGGGATCATACTGAAGAAGCTCCATGAAGCGGGCCTCGTACTCGGGCACCATACAGTTTCCCTGTCGCAAGTCTTGAACTTGTTGAGATGGAGCTCAATGAATTACTCAGATAAATACCTCTCCCAGAACCGTTCCTCGAGCAATTCCCATGACACGTCTTTGACGACCATGTTTAATTGTGGCAGGAGAGTCTTCCACCATAGAAGAGAGTTCCCCTTCATTTGAAAGACCGCCATGCAGATCTTCATGTTGGAGGTATAATCACAAAGTGAAAAGCACATCGTCATATTCTCCAACCATGCCTCGGCAGATGCTTCTTCCAGGGCACCAAAGAACTCGAGAAATTTGACCTTCTCGAGTTCGCGGTGAATGCTACCAGTACCGACCGGAGTGCACGGTCGACCCTCAAGGGGTGTCGATGCCATGACATCATCTCTATCCAAATGACTGATTAGTGCCTCAAACATCCACTGAAAAGACCTCATAAGCCCAACCACATCACCCACATCTATATGTCCCTGTCTGACAACCTGTTCGTCTCCTTGGGGGTTAGAGCCCTCGGGCATGGATGCTACTGGGGGCGTCATGCCTCCTCCCCTAGAACCCCATTTTTTGCCTATGAGACATCCTCTAACCATGATTACCTACACAAATACACATCAATTTAATTAGAGACATTATAATCAAATATATAATAAAGGAAGTCATAGTGATCCCAAGTCGTAGTTCGAACCGTCTCTGGTACCATATGTAATGATCCCCATCGTTACGACTACATGCAACACATAACAAGTGAAAAAAAAAAAATTCTAAGGAAAGAAAGTAACAACGACAACAATTAATCAACACAACTTGAGGATGAACACAACGCACACAAATAAGGTAACACACAACATAAATACCAAACATACTAGCACATCATGCAACTGGATGCAGCATGCGGAAATCAATTAGACAAAATAAAAATGACTACCTGCTCGTCCTACCCTGCAAGGTTAGGACCTCCAGGACACATAAGCAATGTTCAAGCCCAGTTTCCCATCGATTTTGACCATTTAAGGTCTCAAGGTTGGCGACTGTTCTGAGGAACATGGAGGTGTCTACATCTCAACTGACACACACAAGATCACACCTCTAAGCCAAGACAACCTCAATCAATCCAAACACAACAACTTCGACGACCAATAACCAGAACCTTCTCGGCAAGCAGGGGAAATTCACCTTAACATTAAAACAAGTAAAACCTTACTTACAAAACAACTTCATCCACATATAGAGGCACTTAACTCTAAGCCAGGTTTCATGTGTGCTTGTCAATCAACACGTGAAATGATCCAATCATAAGGTATCACGTCGTCACATTGAGGCAAGTGCGCCAGGAACCCAAGTGCGAACAAAAATAAGTCTAAACCTTCAACCAAACATAAAATCCAACGTGACTGAAATCCAACTTGCACCCTCATACATTATACGACATTGTTAGATGAAGGGGATCTAAACAATAAATAAAACATGGATACAGGGTGACTAAAATCGATACATTCAATTGGCACAACGACTGGACATAAAACATTAGCAGTTATCAAATTAAGGACTAAATCACAACATAAATAACCAGTCACGATCTAAGGGTAAAACCATCTAACCATCTTTAAGCAACATATACCTTCCATTCAAGGGTTTATCATCTTAGTAAACTCATCTATAAAATTTCTCATGGGTTCTAAAGCCCTACAAGAAAATCAATGCTTAAATTGCAAGGAGTAAAAAGGGGAAAAATAGGGAGCCAAGCATCGGACACCCTTACCTTAAGTCATGCAATGCGCATTAATTAATGACTATTTCATGAGGAAACATTAAGAATTGCTTCATAATATTAAGATAAATTAATTAAAATCAACCATCATTATACAAATATCATGAAAATCACACCCATCGTAAATTCAACACCCTTTATTAAAATTGTTATATCCTAAAATTCAGTTAATTAATACTACGGCTCTAAAATGACAGTGACCAATTTTTTTTACTCCCCTTAACATGATCCACTGGTACCATAATATTACTAATCAATGATCAACTTGGTTAAACATTAATACCAACACCTGGACAACATATTTAAACTCTGCGCAAGAATCAATATTGATTTCATGGTAGTGAGAACTATAATTAATAAAAGCATCGCATTAACCAAGTGAACTGTTACTATTGCAAAGGAAAACAATTAATCTATTGTTCTAAAAGTTATAAGACTGATAAATAAACAATTGATATATAAAAAAAATTAATCTATTGTTGCAAAGGTTATAAGACTGGCATATAAAACAATTGATATATAAAAGAAATTAATCTATTGTTGCAAAAATTACAAGACTGATATATAAAAACTTAAATGGGTTGACAGTGTTTTAATCACCGCTGTCAACACAACGCCAGCTTACACAGTAATAAATCCGTTGCCTAAATAGTCAAGGAAACAAATACTCCGTTACAGTAGAATCCAAATAGGGAAACCGCCACAGGCAAGGTGAAATTCACAAGCATAAATACCGCAGGCATCGTGGCTATAACGCGGCTATTAATATACAAATATTTAATTTGTTGCTACCAATCCTCGGAAAAATTTAGCGTTGTCAATAGCTGGATAATAAAATCGTTTCTTTGACAAACTCAACGGTGTCAATAGCTGGGAAGAACGAAATGAACAGTTTACAACATAAGGTTTTATAGCTTGTTGTGGAAGTATGTGTAAAGAAACGAAAGTATGACTGGTTGACTCTCACGAGAGAGACCCGGGTTCAAATCCCCACAATGGAATTTGTTTATTTCTAAACCCCTTTTTTGCAGTAACCGAAATAGTTTTGAAACAAGGCAAACATTTCTCAATTGTTTTTACTCCTATAGTAAATGGTTGGATATTATTAATGTGTTTGTCGTATCCTTTTCAATAATTTTTTGTATAATTACTAATTTAAATAGAAATTGAATATATAAAGTAGAGAGTGTTAACATTCATAAATAGTTCTTTATCAATATCAAACCATAAAAATCCATAATTCCATTGTTCTTCGTATGGGAATCCCATTTACTACATACATCAACGATTTGTCATACAGACTCTTCTTAACAAAAATGGCATCCATATCTTCTCCATGGACAAAAAAAATAATGAATCAACAAAGATTTAAGAGCATCTTTCCTATAATTTTTGGCTAGTTGTTGTGGCTAGTATCCTCATCGAGTGTTAATCATATAAGCCATATGATAGTGGTTGGGAGATGGGATCTTTCTACTACCTCCTGTGAGGGATCATCGTTCAACTTTTAATGAAAACAAAAGGACTAAAAATACAAAACGCAAGACAAGGAGAGGACGACATTACATAACAACTTACGAATAGATTCCACCTGATGTTCCATAATCGAAATTAAAAAAAAATGCATTTCAAGCGATAAAGAAAACGCACGCAGGGGATTAAAAAAAATGCAAACAAGGTTTGAGTTTGGGGATCAATCTGGCCACGTGAAAATTAGACAACTTCAGAATAAAAGATACACAGAGATAACAAGCATAATATAACAGGTGCAACCATCCTGTGCAACAAGAATAAGAGAGCGTGTACACACTAGAATTGACATTGGTGGTTGTGTTGATGAAGTATCAACTCAACTTAAGGTACTGTGATTATTGATAAACTCAAGGTTAACAAGGAATTCAGGAATGAGTATAATGTCTACTGTTAACATTTCATTTTATAGCATTCGCAGAGCACAATATAAGTTGACAAGGAATTCATATAAACGAACATTTTTCATTGAACAACAAGGGAACACTGAAATTAATTCATTGCCACAATTTCAATTCTAAGATGGAAATAAAAATATTTGAATTACAATTCATCATTGTTGTCCCAAATCAATTTCAACCTTCGCCATATAGATATTCATGTACATAAAACTTAGACCAAAATTTTCTTTTATTTTTAAACAAAACAATAGAGCTTGCTTATGTGTAACCGATGACGAATAACTAGAAGTCGTTATCCCACGCTTGCACCTCATCCGAGTCTTGTTCATGCTCCATCCAAGTACTTCTTTCCAACCGTTGAGACCACACCGGTACCTCCCAACCAATGCTAGGGGTACTCTTCTTCCCCCTAAGCCCCCCCCGAGTCGCAAAGGAGCCACACACACAATACCAGAGAATGATATCTTACCATCTTGCCTCGCAAGGTCGAGCTACCACTCATGACCCGAGCTAGGTATCCCAACTCCCACAAGAGAAAATTCAATCAAGATAAAATTTTGGCAGTGTAACGTTACGTAAGCCAGATGTGATCCATACTCCTCCTTCACCATCCTTTTTATAGAGTTTCTTAGTAATTAGTTTCCCAAACCCTCATTAGATTCATTTCTCATTGATTTAATTAGGAAAAACCTCCCCCATACACATGTCACTCGATCCCCTAATTGCACTAGAAAATCAATTTATTAATTAATAAAAAATCTCCTATTTCCCTCACCCACCTAAAAGCATTCCTAAAACTGCTCCTCAGTGTCTCATTATTCCCTTACAATTCTTAAATTACTTACTCCTTAGTTAATTCCTAGTTGATTTCATAAATAGAAGGTTCCAAAGGCTAGATTCCTTACTAAGTTACACATTCCGCTTTTTCCTTAAATTTCCCCTTTTCTTTAAGTTCCCCCCTTTTTCTTTAAGTTTCCCTTTTTCTTTAATTTTCCCCATTTTTCTTTTTTTAACTAAAAAAAAATCAGATTTAGCAAGTGTAGAAAAACAACCATTTACCCTTTTAATAAATTTAATCCTCCATTATAATTTTTACTTTAATAATTAAATTTTGAATTTCTTTACCCCCTTCTTGTTATATGTCTAATTATTTTTTGTTCAAAGGTTCCACTTAGCCCTAGGTTTTAAATTCACTAGGATTGGTGACAGTTATTAAGGGAAAAATTGTTATTAAACTTACTCATCACATCATTCATTTTAAGGCTGACCAAGTCCTAAGGAGGCATAGTTTTCTAGGCACTAGGTTTATTCACTTACCAATTAAAATCACGACATGCCCTTCAGGATGCACTACGTGCTCCAAGGGTGTCACTCGCCTCTTTCCATTTTATTTGCATGACGTGCCCTTCAAGATGAACTATGTGCTCCAAGGGTGCCACTCACCTCTTGACTCAATTTGGTAGATGTTAAACCCTTGGAGTCAATACTCTGTTAGGTGATCTTGTGGGAGACTAAGGGCCTCTAAGGAATAATAACCTTGCCTTATTGCGCGCCTCTTAGAATCATCATGAGCGATTGTCATAGTCTTCCATCACGACATCACGGATCTCTCGAACTAGGTAATCGTTAACCTACAGTTTGAGCCATGACAAGAGTGCTAGTAGGTTGTGTCAGGGATGTTGCCACACCTCTCCCTCAATGTCTTTGATTTTCGTGCATGACCCATTTACTCCAAATGTGAGTCTGGTCGACAAGCTATGGTCATCCTGCATCCATCAACGAATCATGTCAGCAATAACAATCAACATCATAATATCTAATCATATGTACATATGTCACATCAACAACATTCAAACCCTAACAATCCACTCCCTGACTCATTCCGGAGTTCCAGGAGTTTCCTCGATGCCTCAACATCCTCAACATCCAGAGTCATGCACACTCAGTATCACCTAGTCAATAACACCTGTCGATGTAAACACAACAAAAATAACATATCGTCTATTGGTGCAATTATTTGCATAATATATTACCAAACATAAATTATCAATCGAGATTCGTAATCAGTAGGGTTGATTCACTATATGTGTCGATAATAGATAGGTTCCTATGTCTGATGAGTATAGCTCAATCAAGAAACATAACACTCTATTTTCACACTTCAAAGATAACACTCTTCACGCAATTCAAAAATTAGAAAGCAAAACTCATAAACAAGCATATGATCTAAAATTCTTGCTTAGGTGATGGACCTGTTCATTGATGGCTCATGAAAGGAAAATATGAAATTTGATTCTATCTCCTAACAACAATTGATATGTTGCATATTCTCAAAATAAAGCATCAATCAATTTTAGAGGAAATAACAGGTAGAGGAAGACACTCCATTGTAGGTGCATGCAGGGTGAGAGATGGAGATCTAATCTCATTTTCTGTAATAACTTGCAAGCAATCCATATCTAATTCCTCACACTCAATCAAATCTAGCAACCTTGAAAAATAACTGTCTAGCTTATATACCAGGAGCATAATCCATTTACTGGTTCATGTAATACAAGAGATGGAATTCTCGAATGGCCCCTTGGCTAACACATGTTACAACTCTCAACAAATTCTGAAAATTAACTCAGATTCATAAATGTAAATAATCACACTTCAAAGATTGTTAAACCTATCATATCATGCATATTTTTGACAACAAGCTAAATAAAATTCCTAAAACTATGGTGCACCAGATTTGTTATACTAGCATTAACACACTGAACATTACTCACACTTCGCCACGTACATTTAGAAATTTTCTAATTCAGATAAGAAATCAAGCTAACAACAAGCATTACATAGATACAGGACTAAAACAAACATGTACAAGAATAAAAACTAAGCTATATTTTCCAACAAGCTTACCACGTTAGAATGGTGGGCCCTTACCGATTCCAACGTGGAAGATGGAAAAACTCACAGGATAGTAGGTTCAAAAAATGCACAAGATCAACAACTGTAATTCATATTACTTTCCAACAAAGAGACTTATAGAAAATATATGTTCACAAGCCAATACATCAACATAACAATATGGAATTTCCCTCCTTTAAGAACCAGTATTATAGCATAACAATTCATTTCCCTCTCATTACTCCTTCCTTCATATTTATACAAGGAGATTCAATGGGGATGGATCAGAACAAATCCACCAGCTTAGAATTCGTTCAAACTGTTTATGCACAAAATCAGGGTTTTTCACCAAATATCACAAATTCGGGTTAAGGAGCCTTCGATATCTCTATGTCCGTTGTGAATTTGTAGAAATGATTTATGGGTTTTGTATCTGGATATACTTTATAAAAACCCATTGGATGGTTTTTCAATTTATTCCTCCATGTGCACGCAAATCAAGGCGCAATTTGGCATTTTAGAAATATTTGATAGTTTTAGGCTCAATCGTTCCCCCTTAGTTGGAGTTTCAGACATGCGATCTAGGTGAGTAATGACACACATGTCTACATGAGAACATTGTTCTAGACAAAACCCATGTCCCCAAATTTTGATATTCATCATCATATGCCTGAAAATCGAGGAGAAAATTCAGTACCAGAACGCTGGTACCAGAATCCTGTAGGTAGTTGTTTAGTACCAGAATACACACAGGCTAGTACCGGAATCCTGTAGGTAGTTGTTTAGTACCGGAATACACATAGGCTGGTATTGGAATAGGATGGTACCAGACTGCACGATGACTTGTAGTACCGGAATGCTGAGATACCGAAATAAGCTTCTCATGAGTCAAACTATTAGGATTATACAAGATAAAACACTTTAATAGAATTAATTCAAGAAAGTTAAACAAAACATGCTTTAAATAATCAATTACCTCTTGTGAACATGAACTAGGTCATTAGGTATGTGTTTGGGAGTAAACGTCAAGTATGGGCTTATAACATAGGCAAAAAGTCTTGGATACAAGGTAAGATAGGGCATTATACATGTCAAAATAGAGACTCGACATCGTCAAATCCACAATGTCTCATAATCATAATCAAAACAACTAATAGTATAATGACCTGGATCACTTGCACGCAAGTGTTCTCAATGAATAAGTATACTTAGTGCGCGTAAGAGCGGGATGTTACAAATAACACCAATCTTGTAAACCATAAACAACCTTTTAATGCATAATATTTGCAGGGCACCCCCAAACCCTCTAATACTAAAAGAGAGCACAATGATGGTGGAACCAATCTCTAGTGTTTTCATCTCTAAGGACCCCTTTTACAGTATTCTTCTTTCCTTCTTCTAGCTCTTTTAAAGATTGATATTTTTCTTTTGAGATATGAGACTTCCAACAATTAACCATGCGATGATTAGAAGGGATTAATGATAAACTACCCTTAACCTAATCCCCCCCTATTCAACTGAAAGTAACATTCTAGGATGTTGGAACGTCAATCCTTTATGGTTCATCACACATCTCCTAGGTTCAGTCACTCGAGAGGTCAACCTTCATATGGATACATTCAATCAAGCGATCGACCAAAACAACACACTAGTCAGGCGATTAGTCGAGTAGCCCAACAATCAACTACGATTTGGATGCATAGGAGGTTGGGTCGAGTCCTATTGAGTCAAATTTAAAGAGAAGATTTTTTTGAGTCAACTATAACTTTTGATGGTTACATGTGGACAAGATCTTATAGATTCTATGGAAGTTGGTTAGATCTTGAGACTATAAAAAAAGGCCCCTTGGGTCATTATGAACAATGTGAATTGAGATTGTGCAATAGATCATGTTGATAAACATGCATAATATGCATTGTGATGGTTTGATCAGAATGTGCTCTGGTTAAGTTTTGTAAAGGTGTCTTTAGACACCACCTTAGTTTTTTCAAAACTTTTCCCCTCTTTGATTATCTATAGTACTATGTTCTTTGTTTCATGTTGTGTTCCACCTTATTTCCCAACATGGTGTCAGATACAATGGTTTAAACGTCTATCTATTATTTTCAAACCTTGCTGAGTCGGATCTATTGTGTGATTGACTCTAGGCCGATGGTTTTCCAATTAAGACTTACTAAAATATACCAGTATTTCTAGATATCGAAGATGACTTTGAATATTGATCATATAATTTCGAACGGATAAAATCATGTAGTATGGGATTGAGATATGGAAACCCTATTGAAGAGTAAGGGACTGTGGAAATATGTGAAGGTTGTCATTCCACATCCAACATATGCCTCATGGAAAGAAGGATGAGGCGATAGGAGTCATCACAACCTACATCTCGCGGGAGATCCAATTTCACCTTAGTGGAATTGAATTCCCTCTTCAGGTCTAGAATAATATGAAAACCTTGTTCGACCGAGTCGACAAGAGCCACATTATGGATTCAGAGAAATATTTTATCTCTCTCAATCCTCATTTCTTTGAGAGAATGGAGGACTATTTAGCGTGTGTCAAGGAACTCCAGTTGAAATTGTGCGAATGTGGAAATAACTATTATAATAAGTATGGAAAAATCATCGAGCTGGTATTGATGAACTTGTGAAGACCATTGTATGTGTTTGTATCGAATTTCCACACTAACTAGCAAGAAGGAAAGAAAGATGGTAAGGATTACACCTTTGAATTTTTCTGTGAACTTTTAATTATTGATTAACATACATTACTTGAAAAATAAAATATTGGTGGTAAACACTGGGCCCACTTGCTCAAAGGTAAGGGAAATATAGATTCCAGAAATAGAGTGAGTTTTTATGCTTCAAGATAGAAACCTATATACCATGACTAGGGACCCCAGAGACAACCACAATGAAGTCGAAAGAATAAAACATGTCATTACTGTGGAAATACTAGACATGTGGAGATTTGTTTTTTTAAGAAGAGATATGATTTAGAGGAGAAGGTTAAATGACTTGAAGGAGATGTGTTCATTGTACACAGACCTATCGATAATTTCACCTTCCAATTCAATACTTCTCAGGCCTTGTTGTATCATACTATGCAAAATGAATGGTTTGTCAACTCCATGTGCACTCATGACATGGTCAAGGATGCCACTTTATTCACTAGATTGAATAAAGCTAAGGAGAGTAAAATCTATGTTGCTAATGATTCTTCTCTGGATGTTGTTGGTCAAGGTGATGTACCTTGTCAACATGGGAATATTGTCGATGTATATCATGTGATGAATATCAGTTCCAATATGTTGTCTCTTTCTTAGTTGACATAGACATGTAAGATTTTGGATTTTTTTCTGGATCAGTTCTATGTTTGTGATTTGAGGAAATGGGATTCAATTGTTGCTGGTAGGCTTCTCAACCTAATAGACAGTTTGTACAAGTTTTATGATTTGACTCACCCTGAATTTGAACCTAGTACACATTTTTCTCACACCGATGAGAGAAGTCAAATTTGGAATGTATGACTTAGAAATATGAATTTATGAAGTCTGTAGGCACTAGCAACTAAGAACATGGTTATTGGTTTGCCGAATGTTTTTCCCCTAAAGGAGTCTGTAAGGGATGTGTGCTTGAGAAGCATCATCAAGCACCATTTAACTATGGAAAAGCATGGCGAGCACAGAACCTACTAAAATTGGTTCACAGAGATACATATTGTATCAATTTACCTCCACTGGCAGGTGCAAAGTACATTTTGACCTTCATTGATGATTTATCTCGCTTGAGATGGGAGTTTTTCCTAAAGAATAATAACCTTGTCTTTTAAAAGTTTAAAGAATTTCGGCCTTTGATGAAAAGCAATGTGGTTGAACCATCAAGTGGTTAAGATATGAAAATGGTGGTGAGTATGTGAATCGACCCTTTGAAGAATACCTCCTTCGATATGGTATTAACTAGCAATGGTCAGTTCCTCATACTCCTGAGAAAAATGGTGTTGCAGAATGTAAGAATTAGACATTAGTCAAATTAGATATATGTCTTTTATAGGACAAAGATTTTCCTCCTCACTTCTGGGTTGAAGTAGTGTATTGTGCAAATTATCTATTCCATTATGTCTCAACTCAATTTGTTCCTTCCATGACTCCAGTCGAATGATGGTATTGGAAGAAGCCTTCAGTCAACCACCTACATGTGTTTGGATGTGTTTCATGTACCCACATTCCTGATGATTGCAGAAATAAGTTGGATGAAAATAGTCATGCTTGCATCATGATGGGATAATATGAAGAGTGGAAATCCTATTGACTATCTTATCCTGTCAAACGATAAATCATTATAAGACGTAATGTTCAGTTTGATTAGAATTCTTCTAGCATTAAGTTTTTGAATTCCTCTTCTGGAGTACTACATGATGATCTCTTTGATGTTTTCTTTGAAACTGGTACTCCTACTCAATTCTTCATTCCAACGACTAGAAATTCAAACTTTCTTCCCATTTCAATTGGACTGTCAACTTCTGAGTCGACTAGTTCATCTTCCTCTGTCTCGAATGGTCCACCAACTGAATACTCTCTGACTTGGTGAAGTAACGCGTAGTTCACATATTTATTTTCTAACCTAATGGGATTCCAATACCATTGAAGTTGTTGGAGCTGAAGCTGGAGATGCATCATGCAGATGCCAAACTCGAAGTCAAAATAAACATGCGAGCATTTCCTTGATGAATCATGTCCTTGAAACCCCAGACCCTGTTACCTAATATGATGTTGAAGGATGAAATAAATGAGAGTAGACAATTAATACTGGAATTGATGATGTTTTGAAGAATCATACTTGGGATTCTCTTTCGAAGAATCATACTTGGGACTTGGTTCCCCAACCACAAGGAAATAACATTGTGAAGTGTTGATGGATCTATAAGACCAAATTTACCTCTGACAGTGTTGTTGAGAAACATAAATCCCTCCTAGTTGTGAAGGGATTTTCTCAACAAGAAAGCATTGACTACACTAAAACCTTTTCTACTGTTGCAAATATGAACTCTAATCGAATTATTCTTTCCCTTTCTACTCGTTTTGGATGGAAAATCCATAAGATGGTTGTGAAGAGTGTCTTTCTTCATGGAGACCTATATAAAAACAAATTTATGGAACAACCACCTAATTTTGTGATGGATTTGAATTTGGTATGTCAACTCAATAAGTCACTTATGGTTTGAAGCATCCCCCTTGTGCCTGGTATGCTAAGATCGACATTTTCTTTCTTTGACTTAGTTTCACATAGTGTGAATCTGATCCCAGCTTGTATGTTCTCCACACCAATGGAGACACTTTGATTGTTGTTGTATATATATATGATTTACTCATTACTAGAAATAATAATGATCTCATCCTTAGATTGAAGAAAAAACTTATTGACCCATTTGATATGAAAGATCTTGGTACTATGCACTATTTTTTGGGTCTTCAACTCTTACCAATTTGTGATGAATTTCTCATTTCTCTATCTAAATATGTGATGGATCTATTGACACATTTTAATATGGTTGATTGCAAGCCTTGTGCCACTCCCTTTCAGTTTGGAGTAAAGATTACTAAAATATGTTAGACACATGTTGTCGATGCCACACTCTATTGACAATTGGTCGACAATATGATTTATCTTAATCATAGATGATATGACATTTGCTTTGCTATTAGTGTGGTTTCTCAGTTCATGTAGGACCCCAAACAAAGACACTATAAATAAATCAAACGAATTGTTCACTATTTGAAGGGTACCACACATTTGGCTATCAAGTATTGTCACAGTTCTGATTCATTAGTTTGCTACACCAACTCTAACTAGGCTGGCGACGATGATGATTTGAAGTCTACTTTTGACTATGTGTTTTTCTATAGCACTGGACTTTTGGTTTGGTCATGCAAGAATCATAAGGTAGTCTCATTTTCGACTACAAAAGAAAAATATCATGGTGTCGCTCAAGAAGGTATTGAAGATGTTTGGATTCGCCAAATTTTGTGAGAACTTGTCCTTCTTATTCAGACCTCAACTAAAATCTATTGTGATGATCAAAGTGTCATACAGGTTGCTAACAAGCATGCTGCTAATAATAATATGAAACATATTGAGCACCATGCTCACTACTTGAGACAGTTGGCTCATGAGAATGTTGTCTCTCTTAAATATAGAAGAACTGATGATCAAGTTGTTGATACGTTCATGAAACATTTATCCGAAGCCATATTTATCAAGCTCCACACGATTTTGGGGCGTTAGGAAGATAAAATTATCGCAGGTTTTCTAGTGATGTAATTTCACCTCCTAAAACTTCATAGCTATGTGTTGATGGGGGGGTGTTGGAACATAAAGCCTTGATGGTTCATCATAGATATCCTTGATTTAGTTGGTTGACAGGTATGGTGATCAACCAACACACCAACTAGTCGATCGAGTAGTTGACATGTGGATCAGTTAGATAATCAACTAGTACTTGAAGATATTCAGGCGGTAGATTGATGAGCCTATAAATCAACTACGAGTTGGACGCATAAGCAGTCGGGTCGAGTCATGTCGAACCGACTTGATAAAAAGGATTTTACGGAGCCAACTCTAACTATCAATGATTACATTTGGACAAGATCTTCTTGATTCTATGGAAGTTGGTTAGATCTTGATACTATAAAAAATACCCCTTGGGTCATTATCAACAATGTCAATTGAGATTTTTCAATAGATCATGTGGATCAAGATGTGAAATATGCATTGTGATGTTTTTATCAGAGTGTGCTTTTCTTAAGTGTTGTAATGGTGTCTTTAGACGCCACCTTTTTTTCTTTCAAAATTTCCCCCCTCTTCGATTATCTGCAGTATTGTGTTCTCCATTTCATGTCCTGTTCCACCTTATTTACCAACGTAGGATGTAGTTTCTAAGGTGGATATACTAGATTCTACTCAATTTGGATTAGGCCAGAGCCTTGAATTATCCTTATAGGAAGTGTGCCCTTCCCCAACTTCCCTTAGATACCTTGACCTTTTCGACTATCATAATTCTTACCAATGGGATTTAAAACATGTTGGATAGAGACATGTGTAGAATCCAATTCCTTCTATGGGAATTGACCTACTGATAGAGAGGCCTCCCTCTTGACATTAGGAATAATATTTGAGACATAATTATTATGAGTCATACCTTTTCCACTATCACCTAGATGCTTATCTAGAGAGAACACTTCCTTTGACTCCATGTGAAGCCTTGTAATCCCATGACATCTAGAATATTGAGCCTCTATATCACCATCAGACTTCAAATTTTAAACTCTGATATATTATTCCTAGGAAGATAAAGGAATGGTTGGGGTATCATCTTCCTTCTTCTTGACCCATGCCTTTTTCTAGACATTCCAATTGGGCCTATTAACTAAGAAATCCTTTCAAAGGTGGCTAACCTCATGACACTTTGAGCATCAAAACATGACCTTCAAATAATCCAACCTCTGAAACAAGACTGAATCCCCTATAATGATTTTATTTTCAATTTGTATACCCTTCTTGACATCCACTTCAATAAGAACCATAGTGTGTTTTTGTCTATCAACCCCCATATCTTGTCCTCCAAAGAAATGAATATACCCACTTGACTTCCAACAAAAACTGAGATCTCCTCAGACCAATATTCCAAAAGAAGACCTAGCATTAACACCCAAGTATGTTGCAAGTTCATTGGTTCTCGTCATGGATAAAATATCAAATTCCATTGGATTATGAATGGACCAAATGGCCTCCAAAGCCAGTCTTGTTTGAGGATAAGTGCTACATATTCCTCATTTATAAACTCAAAATAGATCCAACCTCTCAAAATAAGGTGAAATTGAGTTAGATAACCCAAATCCCATCATCATCCCACATCAATCTACTAGCCTAGGGATTTCCTTTTAACCATCTTAGTAGCAAATCTTTCAAAAAAATCCAACTTGCATAAGTTTTCCACCTTTTCCATTCCCACATCCAAGCCCAACACCATATTGAACCTTTCTTTCCTAGGTCTTATGCATATTTTTGAACGTTTGGATATTTCCAACCCTTGTTCCTCCATCGAATTAGCAGTAGTAATTATTGATTTATTTTCCCAAGGAATGGACCCGATACCATTGAGGCTTGAAGCTTCCCAAGAGCATCTAGATTAGGATGGCACCGAATCACTCTAACCTAAAATGTGTGAAATTGGATGGGATTCAAGCTTTGGGATAATAACTATGTTTGAGGAGAAATCCATCCTAGAGGAGGGATTTCCATTCGACACAACAGATCCGTTATCAACTTGTGAGTCTAGATATAGTTGGGCTTCATTAATGGCACAAGTTGTCATCTAGATCTCCACCATCTCATCCAATGTCTAGAATATATTTAATAAAGAGGAGACGTCATTTTCATAGTATATCTAATCTACATAATATACTTAAGGTTGAAAATGAAATATTTTATTTATGGTCGATATTGAAATATTTTTTAAATTCTAGGTGTCAACTCTATGTTAAGCACTAAATGAATTACACATGTCCCACATACTTGGATGTAGAAAGAGCTTATCCATGGAATACAAATTTTTTTATTTACAATTACTTTATGCACACAAACACAAACAGATATATAATTAAAAATATGATATAGGTGCTCATATACCACTTGGAGATCAAATATCCTTTTTAGAGGGTATGTTTGGTGTTTTGAGGCCATATTCATGGACCAAATACTTAAATTATTAATATATGACTTGGGGTCCTTTGTTTCATCTCCTTACCCTTGTCAAGACTTAGAGACCCATCCTTGGTGCAAAAAATCTTCTAACGACACTCATAACCTAACTTGAGGCCAAATATCTTGTCTAAAGGGCCTCTGTAGTGGTTCAAGTACTCATACATAGTTTATGATCCCCAAAATATTCATTTAAATCCTAACACTTTTTATATTCTCTCATCACCATGGTCAACATATTGAGACCAATCCATTGTGTCTAAGACTTTATTATGGTTCCCAAATCTCCTTTAGAGGCCAAATATTATGAACTCTATAAGACTAATATTGATCATATAACCCTTTTTTTCGTCATTGACCATGGTTAATGCCCAACTTCCCATGCCAAGTACAAAAAATCTATTAATGATGCATATGTCCCATCGATATGCCAATTATTTGGGTATGCATGGTATTTTGAGGCCTATTTTATGGACTCGAGCCTTAGAAGTTTCATTTTGTAGAAAAGGTATAAATCCTATATATTTTGTGCAAAACATTTGAATGGTACCCATATCCCACTCAAGGAAAAATATGTTCTCTAGACGGTTGTTTGGTGGTTTGAGAAATATTCATGTCCCATAAGAACTATCATATTAATTCAGGGATTGAGGACCATATTCTCATCCCCCAACCATGATTGAGGCATTGGGACCTGTTGGCATAGGGGAGGACCTAGGGTTCATCTCTAACATCCCACGAACAAGCCCTAAATACTATCCCTTTCAGCAACACTTGCGAAGTAGATGCAGTCTCACCCGAAGTAGTGATAGGGGGTTGTAGGACACATGTATATACAACCAGAGGAAATGCAAGGTGGATCCAGGAAAAATTACACACACAGATATAGTCATTCTTTACCGAATTAATCCTACTTCACACAGTATATCTCAGATCTAATAAAACAACACTATAACAACATATCAAATGACAGAGATAATCAACAACAATCACACATAACACCAAGATATACGTGGTTCACCCTCTTTCTAGGGCTATGTCCACATAACTTCTCTTTATAATATATTAGATGAAAGCATACAGTTCTATATGAACTCTTAGCTTGCAGATCTGTCTTTCTTTATCTTCTTCTCTCCCCTCTCTATGCACCCAGCTGCAGGGTTAATCTTCACACCCAGTTGAAGATCTTACAACACAGACTTCTCCCAAAAAACAATACTTTGATCTCAACAATAACAACAATCACTCATCATAACATAATCGAACCCATCCCAGGTCCTCTTGACCTTTATTTATACATTACAATGACTCTCAGACAACCCTAGGCCGAAACCTAGGTGTCAAAACCCTAAATACCAAAACCCTAGGTGTCTAAAACTCTAGGTCAACTTGACCTGCATTTTCCAGGCTTCACCAACCTATCCTTCCTTCTTTCCCGCGAGGTGCTCCAAAGAATCTATTGGTGACTTTTTCCTCTTGCTGAGTTGTCCACGATCCATCTTCCTTGTTGATCTGTCTTCCTCGATATCCCCATCCAAGGGCTTGCTTTATCTTACTTCGCTTCATCTTTTCTTCTCTTTTGGCCACTTCAATATAATCTCAGTCAACTTGTCTTCTACGTAGTTATCACTTCACGCTTCTTCCTTAACCTTCACTTTATTCCATGACCAAGGGCCAACAGGCCCCCAACACTCACATGTGACTCGTCCCGAGGCACTTCAGGTCCGAACCTTCTATTTTTCTTCGTCTTCAGGCTACGTGAGGCAACCTTTTCTTTCTTCTTTGTCCCTGCCTTCCTTGTGCATACTATCTTTTCTATGTCTGATACCCAGTTTCAACTACACCTGGTACCTATAACCTTCTTCTTATGCCTTTACTAAGAGCTGTGAGGCAAATGCTTGTCATAGTACAATTTCAATCAGCTCCCATTCACTAAACCTTCCTTCCACTCTCCATTCAGTGCCTTCAACTACGCAACTCCTCCTTTTGTAACATAGATGACCTCAAATGGCCCAAGCCAATGTGTTCTGAACTTACCTCAATGCTTCATGAATTTGTTGTCATATACCAATACCAAATCTCCTTGTTTAAAGGCTCTCTTCTTGATATGTCTGTCATGGTAGGCCTTTTCGTGTTCCTTGTGTACCTCCTGATGAAATCCTGCAATAAATTGGTCTTCTTCTAGTTCTACCAACTGCACAATCATTTCTTGAACAACGCCAGTGTCATCCATATCTTTGAATGCTGCAATTCTGAGACTAGGAACCAGGTATTCCATAGGGACAACTGCTTCTAGACCATAAGCCCACTTAAAGGGAGTCTGCATTATCAAGTTCTTGCAAGTAGTTCTATAGGCCCATAGTACTGTTGGTACTCTCAAATCCCAATCATCCCTATTCACACTACAAATATTCGTCAGCATTGTAACCAAGATCTTGTTGAAAGATTTGACCGTCCCATTCTCTTGTGGATGGTAGGGAGTACTCTTCTGGTGGTGGACTTCAAATTCCTGAGTCAAAGCTTTGATAGTCTTATTAATAAAGTGTGTACCTTGATCGCTCATCAGGGTCTTCGAGCATCCAAACATGGTTATGATATCATCAAATATAAATCGTGCAACTGTAGTTGCACTACAGCCCTTAACTTCTCTTACTTCTACCCATCTTGTCAAATACTCTATCACAGTGATAATGTATCTTTCTCCTGTTCACTTCCCTGGTGGGTTAATAGGTCCCACGAAATCAATGGCTCGTTTCTCAAATGTTTGTAAGGTAATTTGTGGTGCTAAAGGCATCTCATCTCTTCTGGAAGGTTTCCCAACTCTCTAGCATACATCGTAGGCTTTATAGTAGTCGTTAGCATCTCTGTGTAAAGTAGGCCACCAGAGGCCATCTCTTAGAACTTTTTATGTTGTTTCTTTTCCTGCGTAGTGTCCTCCTGTGATGCCTTCATGTGCTTCTGCTAGAATCAATGGTCTTTCTTCCTCCATAACACATCTCCTCAAGATCTCATCAGGTCCCATCTTGTATAGTTTCCTAGCTATAAGTGAAAAATATGAAGTGCGGACTACCAGTTGTTTCTTCTGGATAATTGTATATTCGCCAGGTGTCATTCCTTTTGATACAAACTAGACTATCTCGGCGAAGTGATCATCAAATTTTCTTATGTCTAACAAATTTTCATCAGGTAGTGTATCCTCCAAACTAGTAGGTTCTTATCCATGCTCTAACCTGGAAAAGTGATCAGGTCCCTTGTTCATTCTCCCTGGCTTGACCACAATCTCAAAATCATATTCCTGGAATAACAGTAGCCATATGCATATTCTTCCCCCAAACACTGGCTTGCTGACTAGGTGTTTCAACGCAGAGTGATCAATGAACATCTTAAAATGTCCTCCCAATAAGTAGTGTCGAAAATTTTGTAGTGCATAGACCATGGCTAAACCTTCTCTCTCAGTGGTAGTGTAGTTTATCTTAGTTGTATATAGCTTCATGCTAGAAAAGGCTAACATATGTTCAATATCTCCTACTCCTGGTTGTGATAACACTGCTCCTAGTGCAATATATGAAGCATCGACATGCACGTGAAATTTCTTGCTCCAATCAGGGAAAACCAGAATAGGCGTAGTAACCATTTTCTGTTGCAGTGTGTCGAAGCTCTACTGACATTCTTTTGTCCATTGAAACTGACAATCTTTCTTTAATAACTTCTCCATAGGTGTTTTAATTTGTGCATAGCACTTAATGAACTTTCTATAGTATCCAGTATGTACCAGCGCAGTGCACAGTTGTCTGACTGAGGTAGGGGGGGGTAGATAAACAATAATGGAAATCTCGGATGGATCTACCACCAGCCCTTGCTTACACACAATATGCCCTAGCAGCATTCCAAATGGTGAAAATAATATGCACTCCTTTAGGTTTAGGGCAATATGACATTGCCTGCACTTATCTAACATTAGTCTTAAACATTCAATATGATTTTTTAATAAGCTAAAAACAATCCAATCATCAAAATATTCTTCCAAAAATTTATGTAGAAACTCCTTGAATGCTTCGAACACCACCCTAGAAAAGATGGTTGGTGCATTCTTCAATCCAAAAGGCATCACTGTGTACTGGTAGGATCCCCAATCTGTTGCAAATGTGGTCTTGTGGCGATCTTCCTTGGTAATCATGGTCAGGTGATAACTTGAAAATCCATCTGTGAAGGAGTAAACTTCCTGACCTCCTACATTGTCTAACACTTCTTCTGTAAATGGTGTAGGGAATGGGTCATGAAAATAGGCATCATTCAACTTCCTGAGATCTACACAAATCCTGATCTCTCATGTCTTCTTATCTTGGACCACCATAGGGCTAATTCATTCTGACTCTTCCACAAGTTCTATGATTCCTGCTTCCAACATCTTGTCTAGTTCAATCTTCACTTTCTGCTAATATTTGGGATTCAATCTGTAGGGTCTCTATTTAACTAGCCTGGCATCTAGCTTCAAGGGGATCTTCATCTCTCCCATGGGCCCTTTAATGCCCTTCATATCAATGAACTTGGTTGGGAACAAGTCCTGATATTCATGTAGTAGTTTTGTGATCTTATCAATGGTGGAATCATCCCAATAATCTCCAAAATTAGCAAGATTAAGTGCTTGCTCTGTTACAATATTAACCTTCTTGATTTTGATCGATTGTGCAATGAAAGGTAGTTCGACTCCCGGTCCTTCTACATCTCTCTTTCCTTCTATTTCTGTGATGTTCACATTCCTAGGATCATCATCTTCATCAACATGGATATTGTAACATCCTTGCAATTTCTGAAGAGGTTCAGTCCATTCATCCTCTTCTCGCTCAACAGGGAGGTTAGGTGCCTCCTCAAAGACTTTTTGTCTTACAACTTGTAGAGATTGATCTACTGAAGGGTACTGGATTTCAAATGAAAATGTAGCTACAAAGTTTTGAGTCATACCGTACCAATCTAAAGTGGTGAGGCATAGTTCCTCTTGAAGATACCAATTGTTAGGCGTTGTGTCTAGAGTGTTGATGAACTTATGCACCCACCATTATTGAGGAATGTTTCTCCAGGACTCCTCATAACCTCGCACATGGTCCTTCGGACAACTTTGACCAGTGTATCAAACTTCACATCCTTCTACCTGTTCTAAAAATCGCATTTCCATCAAAGTGCGGCATTGCATCTAGTCCGCGATGTTATTTTTATGTGTCCCCCACCATATTGTTTTAGTTTCTTTCAAAGCCTCATCCAGTGCCAACAATCTCTATTTTACTGGTACAATTTCTGCAAAATCTGATAAGAATGTTTCTAAATGATTTAAACCATCAAATGTGGGCATATTGCTTACTTTTGTGCCGATCCAGTGAATTTCCCTAGTCAATATAGAACACCTCCGCGAAGAGACTTCATACATTTTGTTCTACCAATTCTCCAGTACTTCTTCTAAGTCCGATGAGAATTCCATGTCACTTCGCCAACTTAAATTCCCATCTGTTGTAGGATTATTGTAATTCTGTTGTTTCGTTGTCAATTTATATATATTCTCTATCTCATATGCATGGTCTTCTTCTCTTATGGGTTTTGTGTATATTCAACCTTTATCAGGATCCATAGGTGAAATGACCCCAAGGCCATCACCTTCAAACACCATTCTTCTTTTCTTTAAGTCAACAACAGTGGAATTTTTGAAATCCCAATCAATGCCTAACAATGCAGGATAAGGAAAGCTCTCATCAACTATCTTAATCACCTTGAAGTACACAAATTTTCTTACACTGTTGATGTCCACAGGGACATGCTCCAGTATCCCAAATGGGCTTAGTTCCTACTGATTAGCCATCCTAAGCCCGATAGGGGAATAAATTGACTTACGTTTTCCCATCAGTTCCCAGGTCTGCTTCATCATAACATTGACTTCTGATCCTAAGTCAAGGACCACATAATCTATATCGTAATCTCCAATCTGAGCATTAAGGTGTAGTTCCTTATTTGTCCTTCTCTTTTTGGATACTTGAAGTACTGCTCTATTTAGGATAGGGTCTACCTTCCCCGGTTCATATTGTCAGATCAAGTGTTGTATTTCTTGTATGGCTCTTTCATCCTTAATCAAATCAATGAACGTATACAAGAAACTAACAAGCTTTCTTACCTCTTTTCCTTGTCTTGGTGATGCAGACTGATCGAATGTCAGAGGCATCCCACATTCTCTCACTTCTGTTTGTGACTTTGATGAAGAAACCTAATATCCTCCAATTTCTCTTCTTGCCTCTTCAAATATCTGCTTTTCTTTCCTCAGATCAAACTCTGGTGTCTTATCTGCAGTTCTTCTGACCCTTGATTCGTCTGTAGTCTTTGTCGGAGTCATCATGTCTTCTCCTATAGAAGTGCCTCCTCTAGTGATAACAATGAATCTAGGATCCACTCTGCGAGGTTCTACTGATATTGATTGTACCTGTGCGTTTCCTCCTCGTCTCTCCTGAAGTTTGACTAACAACACGTGACAATCTTCAATAACATGTTCAAATGAGTTGTAGTAGCTACAAGTGGTACAAGGGTTCTGACAGTCCCTTTCCAAATGTCCTGGTTGTGTGCAGTTATAACAAATGATCTAACCTTGACCTCGACTCATACCTCCTCCTCATCCTCTTCCTCTGAATCCACCGCGAGGGTTGAAGTTTCCTCTTCTTGGGGATTTAAACTACATAATTTTTCCTTCTTGTTGTACTTCTCCTTGAATTCTATATGTGTTTGTTTATCTTTCATGCAAGTGGTCATAAGCCTTGCAATCTTTCTCATCATGCCCCACAAATTTACAGAATGTGCAGTAAAGTTTGGTAGGTGTCTGGACATATTTTTGCATGTAATAGAATTCACCATGGCAATGTCGATTTCTACATACCTCGCACCAAGGTAAAGTAACCTGCTTCAAAGGGCTCAAAGCTCATGAAGCCAAGTAATCATGAAATAGAGGACAATGCTCCTTGTCATGGCCCTTTGATTTACATCTGATACACCAGATCTCATCTCTTTTATATTTTCCCTTGTCTTTCTTCACATCTTCATCCTGCAATGATAAGCTAGTTAGCTGACTCAAAATTTGACTCATACCTGAGTTGGATTATCCCATAGGGGATGATTCTAATTTCATGGTGATCTCCAATGCCTCAGCCTACAAAGCGATCTTTTGTTGCATCAGAGGGACTCTGATGTGTGGTAAGAGGGAAACAATGAACCATTCTTTATTCTGTTCATCTGGAATCTGAAAACTCAAATGACCTATCAGGTTCTTAAACCTCTGATCAAACTCCCAAACAGGTTCAACTATTCTCTACTTTATTTCTTTCATCTTTGTAATGCACTGTGACTCAGACTTGGGTTTCCTGAATTCGACAATAAACGCAGTCTTGATCTCATTCAGTGGTTTAAGCTATACAACTCCTTGGAAAAATTTCATGTACCATCTCAATGCACGGTCTCTTAGGATCATACTGAACTGAGCTCTCTTAACATCTTCGTCGGTGATGTTCTTAATACTCCATATAGGTTCGCACAAAAACCAATGCTAATCAGAATCTTCATATCCATCTCCCCTAAATGTGGGTAACCTCATCTCATCTTCCATAGATCTTCCTAGGGTTCCTGATTGAGTATGCACTGAACCACTTGTACCAATGTTTTGAGTGATCTGATAACTTAGGTTACTCTGGTTACTTAATGTTTCTAAAACAACATGAGGAGTAATAGTACTTACTTCAACAGTCTACGTAGTTCCTGAATTTTCTGACTCTTCTCGGTGAGGTTCTTTAGTCTTCCCTTCTTCTTCCCTAGCAGACTCTGAATGTTCCTCATTCACAAGCTCTTCTTCTTGTCCACTGTAAAATCCTTCATCATGTGCCAGTGGATCATGGATCTGCTCAAACAGGTTCACTAGAGGGACTTCTCTAAATGATCTCCCACTGCACTTCTGTCCAACCTCTGCATCGCAGTCACTGTATGAGTTATTGAACATTAGCTTCTTTAGTCCGACCAATTACTGTATCTTCAAGATGTTCTTCTCATGCAATAGCATCTTGATCTGCAAATTCATAAAATGTAAAAGTTTTCCTCTAGGTCCCTTAAAGAAATACCTCTTTGCTTGGCTATATGATTCTACTCTATCAATAGAAAACTCAGTCATGTACCCTCCAATGGTACTATCAAGCCAGTGATCGACTTCTCTTGACACAACGTTATCAACTCTCTTGACCTTCTTGATTAACACTGACGTCCAAACCACATGTGGTCTGAGTATGATATCAAACTGGGTATCTGCTAATATGGCTAACCACTCATATAGCTCCTTATGAATTCCTCCAAAGAAAATCTTATGTATATCAATAAAGATATACTTTCCCAACCAATCCTCTATGATAAGATTAGGGTTCTTGTTCTGGGCTTATGCGAATTCCTTTTCTTGTTCTTCTATCCACTTCTGAATCTTTGTCTTCGATGGAAACCACTTGGACATTTCGTCAAGAAGATCCTGGTCCTGACAATGGAACCATTTGTTGGCATAGGGGCAGACCCATAGTTCAGTTCTAACAGCGCACCAACAATCCCTAACTACTGGCCCTCTCGGAAAGACCTCGGAAGAAGATGCAGTCTCACCTGAAGTAGCGATAAGGGGTTGAAGGACAAAGGTGTCTACAACCATAGGAAATGAAAAGTGGATCCAGGGAAACTCACACACACAGATCTAGTCATTCTTTACTGACTTAATCCTACTTCGCACAGTATATCTCAGATCTAGCAAAACAACACTATAAAATCATATCTAATGACAAAGATAATCAACAACAATCACACATAATGTCAAGATATATGTGGTTCACCCTCTCTCTAGGGATACGTCCATAGAATTGTTCTTTATAATATATTATATGAAATCATACAGTTCTTTCTGAACTCTTAGCTTGCAGATCTCTCTTTCTTTCTCTTCTTCTCTCCCCTCCTTGCGCACCTAGCTGGAGGGTTGATCTTCACACCCAGTTGAAGATCTTACAACACATACTTCTCCCACAACATAATCCTTCTCTCTCAACAATAACAAAAACCACTCATCATAACATAATCGAACCCATCCCAGGTCCTCTTGACCTTTATTTATACATTACAATGACTCTTGGACAACCTTAGGCCAAAACCTAGGTTTCAAAACCCTAAATACCAGAACCCTAGGTGTCTAAAACCCTAGGTCAACTTGACTCGTTTTTTTTAGACTTCGCCATCCTGTCCTTCCTTCTTTCCCACGAGGTTCTCCAAAGCATATATTGGTGGCTTTTTCCTCTTGTTGAGTTGTCCACGATCCATCTTCCTTGCTGATATGTCTTCCTCAATCTCCCCATCCAACAACTTTCTTTCTCTTACTTCGCTCTGTCTTTTCTTCTCTTTTGGCCACTTCGACCTAATCTTAGTCAACTTTTCTTACGCATAGTTCGCACTTCACGCTTCTTCCTTAACCTTCTCTTTCTTCCATGACCAAGGGCCAACAAGACCCATCCCTCCAACACAGAAAATCGTAATGACACCCCTATCGCACTTTTATGCAAAAGATCCCTTTCAAAGGTAACATGTTGTAGTTCAAATCCCAATGCACAAGAATTCATAATGGTACCCATATCTAATGCACAAGACTCCATAATCGTACCCATATTCCACTTGGAGGACAAAGATTTCCTCTAAAGGGTCTATGTTGTGGGTTGGAATCATGTTCATATCTGATGAGATTTAGAGATCCATTTATGGTGTAAAACCCTTCTTTTCCTCTGTTTATTATTTTAAAGTTCCCAAGCCCGATACCTACTATGTAAAAAATCATGATCGCATGCAAATCCAACTTGTATGCAACAATCCACTTTAAAAGGTCTATATTGTGGTTTGTTGCCTTAAAGATGACCCATTAGTTCAAGAATTTTAATTTGTGGCCTAATTCCTCCAATTTATTCCCCAACCATATTCCAAGACCCATACTTGGTGCACAAAACCTCATATTGGCACCCATATCCCACTCTAAGGACAATGATTTCCCATACATGTTATGTTTTCTAGTTTTTTTGTAGTTCAAGTCCTTGTTGATGGCCCTTGGTACCTATAAACTTCAACTAGGGTCGAGGCACCTTATTTTCCTCCCATGTATATTAGTACGGCCTTCAAACCCATCCCTATTATCCAATGCATTATAGGAGGAACCATTTTCCGTTTGGAGGTCGAATGTCCACTTTATTGGGCCAATGTGGTGGCTTGAAGCCTTGTTCATGGTCCACAAGCCCTAGAAGCTTAACTTCGAGTCCAAATCACTTTTTTTCCTCTCCTTACCCGAAACCCATTCCTAATGTGAGAAACCTCCTAAGAGCACCAGTATTATTAAAGGACAAATATCCTTGTTTGAGACATTATGTAGTTGTTTAGGGTATTGATCATGGCTTAGACATTCATTTTCTACTCTTTTGAAAACAAACAATTATTTGTGTAGAAACATAGAAATATCATGAGACAAACATGTAGAGCTCTTCAAGACCTTTCCAACAAGCTAAAAAACTTAAAAACTCTAAATATCGATGTCAGGGTAGAAAGTTATGACAAAATTACTCCAATATTTTTTATATTAAAAATAATGCCCACATGATTATTTTCATGTGTGCATGTTCATAAATAAAGTAAACTTTTATACACATATTTATTTATAAACGATCTTAGAAATTTGTGTGGTCATTAAAAAGGCACTAAGACTATTATAAAAGAAACACATGTACATATTTTAAATAACTGTTATCACTGAAATTTCATCCGAAATGGTTACAGGAATCTAGCATCTCCAAACACCTATTATTTCACCCACATCTTCAAAAATGCATTTCCAAAAGGCACAAACTATACATCTGGTTAAAAAGTTAACATTCACAGAAGAAGTACAGGAAGCGCGTGCACATGCGCAGGTCATAAAAATGCACATGCGCCCGAGGCGCGACTGTGTATGATCAAATTCCGGACCCCCGCGCCAACCCCCAGTCCGGACCCCCGCGCCAACCACATATCAACTCAAACTTAAATATATTCAAATCCATTTATATAACAAGGCTCATACGGTGGTGTGCCGGTTGGAGGCCCTTCCCAAGTATCTTCCTCTAGCCGTAGGTCGCGGGGTCGAGTCTTACCGGCTGCAAAGCTTTTAAACCACCGACCAGGTGACACGTGGAAGCCTTTGATTGGGCCATATGTCACCATACTATTAGCCATCAAGATGCCACGTGTCAGCAGCTCATTCATCCACTTAACTACCAAATTTCCGCCACTCAGCTCTACCACGTTTCATACTGACATGCCACGTCATCATCCGTACGAACTGTACGAACTGTACAATCAGCATCCCTTTTTTTTTGCCTGTTTGTCGTTTTGAACAGAACACGATATATCTCTCTCCCGACGTTCGTTTGAACCCAAACGAGTTGCGTTGGGTTCGTAATGACGAGGCCTACACCCCCGTTTGATTTGAAGCGATTCCAAGCACTTTGAATTTTTGAGCAAAATTTGATCCCCTAGATCACACCTCCCCATTGGAAAGCTTTTGGACCTCCAAAAGACTATTTTCAGTCTATCTGAAGATGAGGGTATAGCTCCCTCACCTTTCCAACCTCAATCCAGTTGGCTTTTCTTGGATTTGTGCCTTTAAGACCAACTCGAAGATACTCCACATTTCCTCGTTTTGAAGTTCTCATTCTCCTGTCAAGGATGGTGTCTTCATGCAGTTCTGTAAGATATTCTGGGGAAAAATCATCTATAGAAGGAATCTGAACATGTTCTCCTTGATCATCAATCAAAGGAGGCTCATACAATTTCAAATTCTCAACATTAACAACTGCATACATTTGCATATAAGGAGGCAAATCTAAACGGAAGACATTGTTACCAATCTTGTTAATAATCTTGAAAGGACCATATCGAATTGGTTTTAGTTTTTTACCTTCTCCTTTAAGCCTCTCCTTACTAATGTAAAGCCACACTTCATCTCCAACTTGGAAACTGTGATCAACACGATGCTTGTCATGTCTCGTTTTGTACTTGGCTTGACTCTTTTCCAACTTCTCTTGTACCATTTGATGTATTGACTGAATTTGTTCAATGAACTTTTCTACCCTATCAATTTCATATTGACCATCAATAGCAATATCCTTCCCAAAGATAAAATCTAAAGGATATTTGGGCAAATATCCAAAACATGCTTCAAATGGCGATGTTTGAGTTGAAGAGTTCTTAGCTCGATTGTAAGCATGCTGAATGTAGTGTAAATGATCATCCCAAAGTTTAGGATGCTTGCTGCAATAACCATGAAGAAGATGCACCACTGTTCTATTTACCACTTATGTCTGACCATCGGTTTGTGGATGAAAAGATGTGCTCTTTTTCAGTTTGGTGTCCATGAGTGCCCATAAACTCGACCAAAAACTTCCAACAAATCGAGAATCCCGATCAGAAATAATGGATTTAGGCTATCCAAAATGCACCCAAACATTTTGAAAGAACATTTGTGTCGTTTGCTCAGTTGTAACCTGCTTCTTACAAGGCATCAAAATACACATTTTGCTAAATAGATCAACCACGACATAAAGATAATCATGATTTCGTTTAGACATGGGTAGACCTCCTACAAAGTCCATAGAAATACTTTCCCAAGGACAAGAGGGAACTGGAAATGGAGTATACAAACCCAACTTTCGATTGCTAGGTTTGCTTGTGGCACATAACGAACATCCTCGAACATATCTTGAAACACTTTCATTCATTTTAGGCCAATAGCAGTACCTTTGCAAATTAGCCACTATCTTGCCTACACCAA
>ML791993.1:657845-670102 GCA_009831015.1 Picea engelmannii | reverse complement strand
ATCAATGTATTCGGATGTAATAAAGGTCAATATTAATAAGACCTTTCAATAAAATAGAATAAGGCAGATGTAAGAAGACCTAATAGAAGCTTCCGCTTCTAGAAGTATCTTCCTCTAGATGCTTCTTTTTAGTATAAATAGGACTCGAGGGTATGAGAACCCTAGCTTGGATATTATTTTAATAGAGCGCTGCTCGACTGGAGGTTGCCCCCTCGAAGAGGCCTGTGAACATTGCTATCTGATTCAAAGTGTTGTTTCTGTTGCTATTTCGTATATCATATATGTGTATTGTGAAGATTATGTTGGATATTTTACTGTTATTCTGTCATTTCTAGCATTTCATTTCTGTTCTGCATATTTTATATATCTGGTATATTGCAGGTTATGGGCGCGCCTAGCCCCTAACCTCCAAGGTTGTGGTTGTGTGACCCATGTGACCGCGCACAAGTCCAAAAATGGGCTTCGTTTCCAAAAGCAAATGGATAATGGACAAATGGAGGTTCGTTGGTTGTATAACCATTTGAACCACAATACAAAATGCGCACGCATACGGTGTGACCACGGGTCATATGGTAACGTTATATGCGATCGGGGGTTGGGGCTAAGCCCCAGCCCGGACCCCCGCGCCAACCACATATCAACTCAAACTTAAATATATTCAAAACCATTTATACAACAAGGCTCATACGGTGGCACGTTGGTTGGTGACCCTTCCCAAGTCTCTTCCCATGCCCGGAGGTCGCAGGGTCGAGTCCTGCCAGTTGCAAATTTTTTAAACCACCGACCATGTGACACATGGAGGCCTTTGATTGGGCCACGTGTCACCATACTATTAGCCACCAAGATGCCACGTGTTAGCAGGTCATTCATCCACTTAACTGCCAACTTTCTGCCACTCAGCTCTGCCACGTGTCATACGGACATGCCACATCAGCATCCATACGGACTGTACGGATTGTACAGTCAGCATCCCTTTTTTTTTGCATGTTTGTCATTTTGAAAAAAATGTGATATCTCTCTCTCCCGATGTCCGTTGGAACCCAAACAAGTCGCGTTGAGTTCATAACGATGAGGCCTACGCTCTCGTTCGATTTGAATTGATTCCGAGCACTTTGAATATTTGAACAAAATTTGATCCCCTGGATCAATTGGACCCTCAAATCCAAGTTGAATCCGAGTGGGGGGTTGGTTAAAGACCTAATGGTGTCGTAAATGGACCCTTGTTCACACTAAAGACCGGTTGGATAATGACTCAAAGATTTGATATAAAAAGATCCCATGGGTGCACTATGAATTCAAGAATCTCATTGTATTGTTATGTTGCCTCTATTCTCCTACAAGGAACCTCTTTCCTTCTTGGAGCATACTAGCATCATCTCATTAAGCTATTCACCTCACCTCTTGAGGGAATAAGATTGGATTTCTTGACCATTTCCCTTCTAGTTTGTCATTTGTAAGAAGAGCTCTGACATAGGGGACTCAAGAGCCCTCCCTTGGAGGAAGAGGGGATCCATAAGTCCCCCTTTTTCCTTGGTATTTTTCCACTAATATAATCTCTCCATTGGTGGAATGAATATTGGTCAATTGTTTGATTAATTTTGGTTCTAATTTCCTTATGCATTGTAGTTTTGTTTCTTTAGTTGTTATTAGCTTAGTTGTTTGTTTATTTCATGTGATTGAGTCATTTGAATCCTACACTAACTTTTGTCTTGTTCAACTGACCCAACTGGCCTTGCAAGTGTCCCTCTTTTGCTCATTCAAGTGGCAAAAATGATACAACAATAACTAATGCATGTTCTTACATGAATGCATTCCTAGATACACATTCCCAAATTCTTCATCGCCACTTTTTTGAATATAAAATTTTATAATACCCTGATATTAATATACATTATATTATTTTGTTGTATCATTTCAATTAATAATAGACATTATACCCATTTCCCATAAACATTCATAATGAACTATTCTTTACGACTAGATGAACATGTGAGGGACTATAGCAATCACCTCACGGTCAACAATCATTGATCGCCTATTAGTTAGTATGTTATGTCGTATTAGTTGGTGCATTTTGGAGACACAACATCATTTGACTTGAGATTAATACAACAGTTTTTCATGAGATATCCAAAGTTCTAATAAATTCCACCATTAACATTTTTTATTTAAATAATTAAAATAAAATTTTGAATTTTGTATTTTTATCAATACAAATTTTCATTGGTTAATAGAATATGATGGGACTTAATTTTCCCTGGTATGCACAAAATGTTTTTTATAGAGGTAAAAAATAATTTTTAAATGTAAAATAAATAAATAAAAAAACTTAAAACATCCATGTTTCACTAGCGTGTCACTGTAACGTCGTCATTGTCTTTGTAACTAGCCACCTTCCAACAATGCAAGTCGCCATCCTCCACTACTCCATACACAACTCATGTCCCTAATTATTTTTTCTCTGATTTTGAGTCTGCAACTAGTGTCCTTGATTCTTTTTGCTCTAAGTCTGCGCTTGAGTTGCAATATTTCTCTCACCATTCTAAAAACCCCAAAACCATGACCAGTGCTATGATTTTTATATTACTTAGTACGCTCCTCTTCTCTATTCAATAAATCCGACTCTTCTTTCTGTTTTCTCCATATAATTTGAGTGTTTCCTCGGTTACAACAATACCCAATTCACTCAATTTAATAAGTACTCACTTATATTGTTCTCTTGTTTCATAAACTATTGATAGACTGAAGAGTAAGAGAAAACCTTTCTAATCATATTTTTCTATAAGGAGTGATGTGGTATATATTTTAATTTGATATGCTTTTGGTGATGCAGTGGCCTCAGAAGTTGTGATCACAAATGCATGGATGCCACACCTTCAAATCTTTATTTCTGCTCACCTTTCCCCTATTTGTACTGCATCACTTCCAAATTCCAATCATAGCGGAGTGAGATGTTTGGATCAACAAAGTTCACGAATAATGCAACAAAAGTAATCACAAACATACAAACATGTTTTTTTCTTTAGTGTTTTTTCTTTAGAGTATGCATTGCATATTTTCCCTCTGAGTTCACTTTAAATTTTAGTGATTTGTCCATGAATTCATATTATATATGTTGGTTAATTATCGTTTTTCAATAATCATTATGTCTGTTGCCAGTGTTAAAATAAACAAATTATCAACAATCAACATGAGTTCCCAAGAGAAGAGCCTCGTTATTGAGGGACAAACTGATCCCATCTCCATTGGAGAGGTACTGTCCATATAACCATATCTATTCATATTCAAATGTTTCATATTTGAGTATCAATCAGATTCAACATTTTCAAAATTGGGTATTTGATCATGCCAGGTTTGTCGTTTTCATATTTGGGATTTGCATACTCGATCATTTTAGATTTGGAATTTTCATATTTAGGTAATGTAAGAAAATGATTTGGGTACTCTATCATTTTATATTTGGGTATGTTGTTGTTTAACGTTTTCATATTTGGGTATGTAAAATATTTGAAATCATTAGTGTTCTTTCTCTATGCCCCATATTTCCCAGGCCTTGCAGGTAGCGGGATTATGAAATCCCAATAAGAAGATTGATGTCAGGGTTGTGAGTGCAATTAGGAGCGCACAGGGGAGAGCTAATGACCCTACTAAGGAATTCAGGGCTGAATTTACGCTCGTATAATTACATATATAATATGATGCTTTTAATAATATACTAATCTCAAATTTGAATTTATTGATGATCTGGATCGACAAAGGAAACAAGTTCTCTTGGAACATATTATGAAAACCTAATAATTCATGGGTTTTAATATTCAAAAATTTTATTTCGGTGTGTCCAATGCATAATCTCTAATTGGGGTATCAAAATGGATTGTATTCCCTAAGAAGGTATTGCAACAGTGATTCAGGCCAAGTCAATTGCACCAACGACCTTCTTGGCCATGGTAAATGATCAAATATTGCGGTTCTATAATTCATTTCATTTTATGTTTATTGAAAGATCATAAATTGGTTGAATGGTGATGAAGGCTCATAATATTCTTCACTATTTGAATTGAATTTGTTATTGCAAGAATCACAGACATATCAACCTATTTTGTGTGAATAAATTTCACGACAATCAGAGTGCACCTGGATGTCGAGGTTGCTTCACATATGCATGGGTAGAAGGGGAAGAGCGGAGCCAATATCTTCATTGATGATGAATTCTTTGACACTTTGTGTGGAGAACCTATGGAGAAATTCATCAGAGTGGTGGTCATAAAAGAGCTCGAAGGTGCATAGTATGAGTTGCATATCGAGATGAGGGATTGACTGGCTTCCCTTTACTAATTCGAGGAGGAAAAGAAAGCACTGGAGAAATTGGTAGAGTCCTTCTAGGAGAAATATCTCAAGAAAAATTAACTCCTTCCATACGATTGTTTTTCATCTACGAAAACTTTGGAGGTACTTGGATCTACCATAGGGGGTGTCTCCAAGTGGGATCTTGTACAGAGCATGAAATGGATAATTTTTTCCCTATGTTTTCAAGAATCCAATTGGCCTTTACTAAGCATAAGCAGGGGATGTGTTGTTCTTCTCATATCACAGGGCAACGTGAGGATTTCTTGGAAAAAACAATGAAGACTCGATCCTGACTGTCATTTCCTTTGGTTTTATAGTCTATTTTACTTAAACTTGCATATGGTTTCGGTGCTAGACGTTCTCTGGGTAGTAAATGTTGGTTTTCCAACCAGACTAGTAGAGTCGAAGGGACATAGAGAAGGTAGATCCTAAGGGAAAGAGAGAAGAGAAGGTAGTTGTTTAATGCATTTGAACACAATGACTAAGTTGTTAAAACTGGTGCGAAACATGGAAGTTTATGAGGGATGATTCTTTTATATTTTCAACACGTAAGCATATAAATTCATGAAATTTTTGAGTCCTTTTGTCCACCTTCCAAACATAACCTTAATCAAATGTTCACATGTCCATCATGTAGACACATTCATGTATCTTTTCTATGCTTTTCATGTATATTTCAGTGTCAAACAAAGAAAGATTTTTTAGATAGTTTCGAGCAAAAGTTTTCTATGATAAATTTGGTTAAATGCTCTTTAAATAATATCTTATCGATTTGTAAATGGAAAATATTTTGTTTTTTATAAATCATATTCAAAGTGGACATCTACCATGTTTCAATGTCTATGCACAATTGTGGTTTATTACGATGATCAAGACTAGATTTGGTGCAAGTTAGACCTGGTGCAAGCTATACCTGACATCTCTTGTCTACAAAGCACAAGTTGAACATGCCTACATATTAACTATGTATAAATTCTCTAATTATCTAGGAGTTTTATCTACATGTGCATCTCAAGAATGCTCTGATTTATCTATATGGAAGTAAGAATTCTCTGTTGTCTAGCAGTTTTATCTTCCTGTGCATTTCAGCAAGAAGTTGTTGGTCAACAAGCAATGCATTGTCTTATGGCTCTATGTGTTATACCTCACTAATAAACCAAATTGTTCATGATTAAATACTACATTTTCTAAGCATACGATATATATATATATATATATATATATATATATATATATAGATACACCTCACTAATAAACTGAATTGTTCATGATTAAATACTATATTGTTTAAACATACGATATATATATATATATATATTAAATTGTATTTGTCAATGTATAAATGAGATTATACATGCTTAAATATTGAGGTGTTCAAACGTATGTTTTGCCATTTTTCACAGAAATTAGATAATTAAAATATGGAAATCTTAATTTTTAACTCCGATGTCAGTGGAGGTCGCTGAATTTAATGGGTGCCAACAATGTCTCTTAAGGTTTAGAGTGTTTATAAGAAGGCGGCCTAAATGCAGGAAATTGTGGAGGAATTGGGTGAGGTCGATCTTTCCTGGATCCCTGTCCACTTGGATCCACATGTTGTTCCTGGACTCCTTGAAGTTGGCTATGTCCTTGAACTGCACGACCACATCTGGGGTAATTCACCAAGTGTTGGCTATGCTTTCTTGTATTTCTGCAAAATACCTAGAAAAGGTACCTGTGTTTGTTCTTTTGTTCTTGGGGTCGAAGTTTCTCCCCAATGACGTGTACCATGTTGTGCGGCACCAACCTATCTGGTTGCATAAGTATGAATATGGGGGCTCCCTCCACCCCATCAGTGTGATTAGCATGAGTATCCACGAGTAGTGGAACTATGTGTCAAGGTCATGCGCGTCTTTGCAGTCCTCAAGGAATAGGTTCAATAGGTAAGGGGCCCAACTGAGCGATGTGCCATTTGCGCACTGCACTGCAGCTGCGATGACCCCGACAGGGACTTCCTCCTTGCGACACTTTATCATCATTTTATAGGCCATGAGTTTTGTGGCCATCTATGTCGCAGCGTCTTTGATCCTTTTAATAATAATTTCACGCGAGCCTCTCTCTTTCCCATATGTCCTCTTAATTTCTTCATCCAAATCCTTCTCTTTCATTTTTTCATCCAAGTACTGCATGGGGTTCTCACCCATTGATACCAGTCCTGTGATTATTTATATTAGCTCTACATCTATGGAGACGGGTTGTTCCATCCATAGGAATCCTCCATGGAGGACCGCTATCAATTGCTTGATGCAATTGTTGACCTCTTTCCCCCTTCCAAAGTGCGGAATCTCCAACAGGTTTACGATCCCTATGTTTGTTAGGCCAACTATTGAATAACCCTGTGTTTAGGATATTTCTTTAGTTGTAGGATGGGATCTCCAAAGGGCCCTATCCCTATGCTATCTAAGTAGACCTGTTGCACAAATTTTGGGAATTTTCCTGTGTCGACCACATCGTGGTCCAAGTATCTTAACTTCTCCATGAAACCTCGCAGTTTTGGTGTGGTTCACACTCCTTCCGGGATGCACGGGAGTATAATCGCTATGTCAGGCTGTCAACATGGAGACCACAGCACAGGTTGTTTGTCCTTCTTTTTTTCCTGTTGACTTGAGGTCTATGCCTCCATCTATCTTCTTTCTACATCAGGTTCAAGTTGGCCAATGATATCCTCCACCAGACTGTCCTATTGTTGCGCAGTTTCTACTCTGGTGGTTTTGGGTACTGTTGCCTTTGTCTGCGTAGTAGCTTGGCCATTTTCCTTTTGGGCCCCCTTAGTCGTCGCAGTTTCTGGTGGGTTTCCTATGTTATGCACAGGATGTTCCTATGCGCTACTGGTCGGGTCGACTTCCATGGACGACGTGGTTGGAAACTACCTTTATTCGACCAGTGGTGTAGGGTCTGTGGGTGCTTCAAAAGGTAAAGGAATTGCATCGATGTCGACGAGTTCCTCAGGCTATCTGGTTTCCTGTTCGGCCTCTGCTGCCGCCCATGGTGCTCAAATACTTCGTGTTTTCCTCCGTTCTTGGCTCAGAACACCCATATTTGGTGGTGCCATCATGGGTACTGGTTAGTTTCTCTCAACTAATTCTTCACTCATTCACCTTGTATTCTCTGTCAACTCACTTTTGCTCTGGATGCTCTATTTCTATATAACTTCACGATTTCACAACGAGTTTTATGTTTCCCGTGTTTTCCCTTTATATAGGCAAGTCATGAAACTTCTCAGAGAAGCTTCCCTGGATTTTATTAATGTAATGGCACTTTATGCATCTTTTTTCATTCAATTCCATAATTGCTGCGAGTTGGCGCCTTTTTGACATAACCGTCATTTTTCAAATTTCCTCTTTTTCTGACCATTGGTCCTTTTTCTAGTGCGTTGAGATTTCCAAGTGTGTGATATGTCGTGTAGTTGTTGCACGTGGAAATTTTATTTTCGTCACACTAAGTCCATTTTTGTTTCACGTGGTCTTCTTCTTTCTAGCACAGTAACTCTTTCGCACAACTTTCTCTTTGTTTTTTGTTTTTCTTTAATAGACTATGTGCAGGTTCTCTTACCGCGCAGTAAATTTTTAAGTACTAGGAAATCGACTATCCCTATAGAGTTTCAGTTGATTCCCATTGATCATTCCTTTCAGTTCTGTTCCTTGCAAATCTTTTAGTTGTACAAATCCTCCATTTGTGACAGTATTTACTTCATATGTCCCTAACTAATGCATTCTGAATTTCCCTGGATGCTGAAGAAATTTGTTGTCATACACCAAGACTAGTTCTTGCTCCTTTAAACTTCTCCTCTTGATATGTCTGTCATGCCAAGATTTATCTCTTGCTTTATTTACTTCTTGGTGGAATCTTGCTAGGATCCTATCTTCTTCCATCTCCATCAGCTGACTTAGCCTTTCCTCTACTGCTACTCATTCTATCATGTTGGTGATTGCTGCTACGCGTAGGATAGGTACGAAGAATTCTAATGGAACCACTGCTTCTTGTCCATACACCAACCTGAATGGTGTTTGTCCTGTCAACTTTTTGCATGTAGTCTTGTATGCCCATAATACTGCTGGTATCTTGAAATCCTAATCATGCTTGTTGACATTGCAAATCTTTGTCAAATCATTCTCTAGGATCTTATTAAAGGATTAAATTGTTCCATTTTCTTGAGGATGATATGGTGTACTCTTTTGATGATAGATTTGAAACTCCTCATTCAGATCCTTGATATTACTATTTATGAAGTGAGTGCCTTGGTCACTCATCAAAATCCTTGGGCATCCAAATCTAGTGATCACTTGCTCAAACAGGAAGTCTGTTGTTGTCTCTGGGCTGCAATATTTTATTGGTGTTGCTTCTTCCCATCTTGTTAAGTACTTTGTTGCAGTAATGATATACTTTGCTCCTGACCTCTTTTCTGGTGGATTACTTGGTCCCATAAAGTCTATTTCCCATTTGTCGAATACTTTCAAGGTTACTTGTGGTCTTAGGGGAATTTCATCCTATCTATTAGGTTTACCAATCCTCTAACATACATCACATCTCTGGCAGTAGTCCTTTTCATCTCTGTGAATGGTCAGCCTCCATAGTTTTGCACACAATACCTTATGCGCAGTATCTTTTCCTGCATAATGTCCTCCATCTATTCCCTCATGAGCCTCTGCTAAAATCCTAGGCCTCTCATGTTCTAGTACACATCTTCTCAAAATGTTGTCTGCTCCCATATTGTATAAGTGTCATGCAATCAATTGATAATCTGCAGCTCTGACTACCAGATTTTTCTTCTGTGCAGTGTTGAATTCTTGTGGCGCAGTCCCTGTACTTAAGTATTCAATGATGTCAGTGAAATATTCATCAGCTACTTGTACTAAAAATAACTGCGCATTAGGGAAGTTGTCCTCTAAATTTGTAGGTTCCTCTTCATTGGTGATCCTCTATAGGTGGTCAGGTCCTGCATTCAACTTCCCTAGTTTGACTATCACTTCAAAGTCAAATTCCTGAAACAACAATAACCATCTACAAATCCTTCCCCCCAACACTGCCTTATTGACTAGGTATTTGAGGGTTGAATGGTCTGTAAACATTTTAAAGAGTTTTCCAACTAAATAGTGTCTGAAATTTTGAAGTGCATACACCATAGCTAGGCCTTTTCTATCTGTAGTATTGTAGTTCTGCTCTGACTCTGAAAATTTTATTCTTGCAAATGCTATAGGATGGTCTATCTCTCTTGCTCATGGTTTTGCTAGAATAGCTCCAGGTTGGATGGTTTATGCATCTACATGGACATGAAATGTATTCTCCCAATCTGGAAATACCAGAATAGGTGTTGTTACCATCTTCTCTTTCAAGGTGTCCAAACCCTGTTGACAATCCTCATTCCACTGGAATTTAGTATCTTTCTTCAACAATTTCTCCATCGGTGCAGTGATCTGTGCATATCCTTTTATGAATTTCATGTAGTAGTCTGTGTGGCCCAATGTTTCTCTCAACTGGCACACTAATTTCAGTGGTGGTAAATTAACAATCATTGTAATCTTGGCAGTATATACTAGCAAGCCTTGTTTTCACACTATGTGTCTCAATAGTATTCTAAAAGGTGTCCCAAAGATGAACTTATTTATATTTAATGATATCTGACACTTTTTGCATCTTTCCAACATTATCCTTAACACCTCGATATGGTCCTTCAACAGACTGTATAATGTCCAGTCATCCAGGTATACTTCTAAAAACTGATGGATGAATTCTTTGAATGCATCTATGACTACCCTTGAGAATATAGTTGGTGCATTCTTCAGCCCAAAAGGAATGACTGGTACTAGTAGGATCCCCATTTTGTGGAAAAATTGGTCTTGTACCTGTCTTCTGGGGCTATCTTGATCTTATGGTAGCCTGACAATCCATCTGTGAATGAGTATGCTTCTTGGCCTCTCACATTCTCTAAAATCTCATCAGTGAAAGTCGTGGGAAAAGGGTCATCTAGGCAAGAATCATTTAATTTCCTGAGATCTACACAGATCCTTATCCCTCCTTATTTCTTTTCATGCACTACCATAGGGATTATCCATTCGAACTCCTCCACTGGTTCTATGATACCAGCTTCTAAAATTCCGTCAATTTCTTCTTTGACCTTTTGTTTATAAATTGAATTTAGTCTATACGGTCTCTGTCTGGAAAATCTAGCCTTAGGTTTAAGAGGTATATTCATCTCTCCTAGCTCTCTTGCTATGCCTTTCATCTCTGTAAAGTTTGTTGGGAACATGTCACTATATTCGTGCAGTAACTATGTTATTCTTTATACTGTTTGTTCATCCCAGTAGTCTCCAATACTGGCCATTTTGGGATTATCATTTGTCCCAATATTTACTTTCTTCACCTTGATTGGCACATCAAATAATTCTGATTCTAGGGATGAGCCTTCGACCTCTCTTTCTCCTTCAATTTTTGTAATTTGAATGTTGTGTGGGTCATGTTTATCTGGTGCTTCTTCTTTCACATGATAGCATGACAACAGTTCTTCATTGTCTGTCTATTCTATTGTTGATAATCTATTACAAGTTTAACCTTAGGTTCCTTAATAAATATCACCCCTCTAATTTGTTTGAGTGCTAAATTGATGTTGGGGTTCTCATGTTCAAATAAGAAACTGACTATAAAATTATGATGTAATGTTGTCACTTCTGCAATTCCTCTACGTAGTTGCTGGTCTACATACTAGTTTTCTGGAATTCCTTAAAGTGTATGAATAAAGTGATGAGGCCATTCTTCTAGTGGTTTCATCGTCCATAGTGTTCTGCACTTCTCCAAATGTTCTAGTGGTGACCCTTGTCCATCATATCTCTGCACCAATCTGTTCTTCTGCTCTGCGTCAAATCTAATGCGTAGTAGTTGTTTTCATTGATATTAGTCCTTAACTGTCTCTTTGTGCACACCCCACCATCTTGCAGGTGTTTCCTTGAGTGTTATGTCCAAGGCTAAGAGCCTCTGATTTTCTAACACTTCATCTCTGTATCTTGTTAGGAATTCTTCTAAATCGTTAATTCCATAGAAACTGGGAGGTTCTATGATTTCTGTACCCACCCATCTTACTGTGCGGTCTATTCTTGAGCACCTTCTTGTGGATACTTCATGTAATATCTGCTGCCAATTCTACAACCCTGTATCTGAGTCTAAATCACATGATGTGATACTTCTCCAACTGAGTACCCCATCTGCAGTTGGATTCACATAATCTTCTTCGTGCACGGTGGTTCTGTATAACTGGTTGATTTACTCCATGTCTAAGAAAGTGGGTTCTACAAACCTTTATCCTTTTGATGGGTCTAGTGGCCCAACGAATTTGTATTCTACTGACTCAAATGTCATATTCCTTGTCTTCAAATTGATTATGGTCTGGTTGTCAAATGCTCAATCCAAGCCAAGCAATGTTGGATAAGGTGTTGTGCCATCCACTATTTCTATCAAGTCAAAAACGTCTTTAGTGCTCACTCCATCCAGATCTACTGTCACACCCTTTAGCCTTCCAATTGGAAGAACTCTATGTTGATTTGCTAGTTTCAGCTGAACATGTGAATATCCTAATGTGGTCTCTCCCATACATTTCCATGTCTTCTTGGGTAACACATTTACTTCGGATCCTAAGTCTAGTATAATATCCCCCATGTTGAAGTCTCCAATGTCGGCATTCAATATGAATTCTCTGCTTGTCCTCCTCCTTGTATGCAAGTGATTAACTATTTTCTACTCTAGATTTCCCTCTACGTATGTGTTACATATTTCTACCATATTTTGTAATGCTTTAACAAATGATGGATCATTTAGTAGTTTAACACAAGATTGCAAAAAAGTCTTTATGGTACTTACTTTTCCTAGGGGTTGTGCTTCAT
>ML791993.1:611076-626912 GCA_009831015.1 Picea engelmannii | reverse complement strand
ATTCGAAGTGAATTTCGGGTCCCTATCAGACACAATTGTCTTAGGAATTCCATGCAAGCGTGCAACTTCTTTTAAGAAGATATCAACAACATCTGCTGCCCGGTGGGTGGTTTTCAGTGGAATAAAATGGGCAGCTTTAGTAATCTTGTCCACCACCACCATGATTGAATCATGCTGCTTGCTTGTTCTAGGTAGTTCGGTGATAAAATCCATTGTTACCACGTCCCATTTCCATTCAGGAATAGGTAAAGGTTGTAGCAACCCTGCTGGGTGCCTATGCTCCGCCTTAACCTTCTGGCACTCCATACATCTGGCGATGTATTCAACGATTTATTTCTTCAAACCCGACCAAAAATAATGGCTTTTGACTGCTGCCACAGTCTTTTGATATCCAGGATGTCCAACATAAGCCATGTTATGCATCTCCTTTAGAATTGCCAGCTTCAATTCTCGGACATTGCGTACATACACTCTATTTTTATACAAAAGTAAACCATTAGTTCCAAAGGTGTAACTTTCTTTGGTCTGTGGTCTCTCACGCTGTTGTAGCTTTGCTACAAGATTTTTGTACTGCAGACCAGCATTTGCAGCTTCCAAAATTATGTCTTTCATCTCAGTCTGGTACATGCTAATGGCTGTAGCATGTAATTCGTGCACTTTTCTGCTGAGTGCATCAGCCACCTTATTTTCTTTCCCTTTGATATGCTTGATATCAAAGTCATATTCGCATAGAAACTCCAACCATCTAATTTGTCTAGCATTTAAGGTCGGCTGATCAAATAAATACTTCAGACCGTTATGGTCTATTCTCAACTCGAATCTCTTGCCCATGAGGTAATGTCTCCATTTCCTCAAGGCGTGGACGATTGCTGCCAGCTCTAAATCGTGAGTGGCATAATTCTTCTCACGTTCCTTCAACTTTCGGGATTCATAACAAACTACAAATCCCTCTTGGCTGAGAACTCCTCCCAGCCCCTCCTTACATGCATCAGTGCACACTACATAATCATTGTTTGGATCTGCAATCTTTAGGATTGGAGCACTAGTTAGCAGTTGCTTTAATTGCTGGAAGCTGCTCTCACATTCTTCAGTCCACTGGAACTTCTTCTCCTTCTTTTGCAAGGAAGTGATAGAATGAGCTATCTTTGAGAATCCGGCTATAAACCTCCTATAGTAGCCTTCCAGACCCATAAAAGATCTAACTTCTGCCACATTCCTTGGCGTTGGCCATTCTCGAATGGCCTGTACCTTCTCAAGATCCACATCGATCCCTTCTTCAGATATAATGTGTCCCAAGTAATGGATCTTCCTTTGGTAAAAAGAGCACTTGCTCAACTTTGCGTATAGTTGGTGTTCTCTCAACACCTGCAGCACCATTCTTAGGTGTTGTTCATGTTCTTCCTCTGTCTTGGAATGCACCAAGATGTCATCCAAGAAGACTATGACAAACTTGTCCAAATAATTTCTGAACACACCGTTCATTAAGCACATGAAAATAGCAGGCGCGTTGGACAATCCAAACGACACCACTATGAACTCATAATGACCATACCTTGTTCTAAAGGTGGTCTTGCTGATGTCCTCATCCCTTATTCTCACTTGGTGATATCCAGATCTGAGATCTCTTTTTGAAAATATTTTCCCATCCTTCAACTAATCAAAAAGATCATCAATCCTTGGCAGATGATACTTGTTCTTGACAGTGACCTTATTCAACTGTCGAAATTCAATGCACAACCTCAACGTCCCATCTTTCTTCTTCATGAATAGGACTGGGGCTCCCCACGGTGACACACTGGGGTGAATGTAACCTTTATTTAGTAGCTCTTCAAGATGCAATTGCAACTCTTTCAGCTCTGGCGTACTCATTCTATAAGGAGCTTTCGAAACTGGAGCTGGTCCAGTCATCAAATTTATAGAAAAATCGATGTCCCTCCTCGGAGGTAGTCCAGGTACCTCCTAAAATACATCCTTGAACTCCTTGAGTACTTCATGGTCTTCCAGATTCGATACTATATCTTGGGATGCTTCTTCCACTCGAGCTGCAAATAATTGACAACCTTTCCAATAACATTTCTTCAGCTACATGGATGAGATTTCCCTCACAGCCATGGCTCTGGGAATTCCTTGGACTGTTACCTGATTTCCCTCTTCGTTCAGGCATGTGAACCTCTTGTTATGGAAATCCAGAAGGGCATGTTGTTGGTCCAACCAGTCCATCCCAATTAAGCAATCATATGAGCCTAAAGGCAGAATGTTCAATTCAACCTTAATGCTCATTCCTTTCATGTCCACTGAACAAGACTTAACCAATTCAGTGACCTTCCTCTTGGTCCCTATGGCTAACTGCACTAACCAAGACTTCTCATGTTTGCTTCTCATTAGATGCAAACTATCCACCACTCTAGGATCTACATAACTAGGGCTAGCCCCTGAATCAATTAAAATAACAAGTGGTCGGTTGTTGATCGTACCTTCCACTTCAATCATGTGCGATTGAAATTATACTTTCTTATTGTCCAGGGCTACGTATATCCTCAGCATTCTACTGCCCATATCCTCCACTGTTTCATCTTGCTGAACAATATGGACAGTTCTTGCTTTGTCTTTTCTATGGGGGTATTCTTTGTACCTATGATTTCCTTTATATCCCCAACACTCTATAGTGGAGGCCTTGGTATCTGCTCACTCCCTTCAACCTTCCTAGGCTCTCTAAAAGATGACTATCCCCAAGGATTGTTTCTGAAAAAGGAAGGCTTGCTTCCCTTCTGCCTCTGTTCCTTCTTAAATTTCCTCTGATCATCCCAGACCTTCCGAAGGATAGGCCTTTCTCCTTGCTGTTCATACAAGCATTTCTCTTTTCTGATGGTCTCTTCCATGGTCTTAGGATCATCATATTGAATCGTGTCACTCATGGAAGGTGGCAGTCCACTCAGATACCTCTGAATTTTAACAGCTTCATCCTTGATGAATGGAACATACTTCAGTAGTTGCATAAAATTTTGTTCATACTCATCAATGGTCATACTGCCCAACTTGAGTTCAAAGAAATCCTTCATCTTTCTATCATAGTATCTTTTAGTCAGGTATTCTTCTCGAAATAACTCTTAAAATCCATCCATGTGACCTCTTTCTCTCTGATGTGCTGCACCTGCACAAACTGATCCCACCACATGGATACTTTTCCTTTCATTTGGTACATTGCAATTCTTCCTTCTGCATGGACGGAATAATTCTACAGTTGGAAGTATTTCTACATGCCAAGAAACCATGTCTCGGCATCTTCCTCCTTCTTATGTTCTCCATCGAATGTTGGAGGCTTAATCTTGTTTGTCTCTCCCTTCAATTCCTCCTTTCCAGATTTCCAATGTTTTCTGGTAGGGGATGGGCTTGAACTAATGTGTGTCTTCCTGTCAGAATGTCCTTGGGAGCGGCTAATATGTCGGCTACCACTCCTCGACCTACTTCTTCTCCCATGGGTTCTGCGATTCTCTGTCGTACTTGAGTTTATTTCCTTCTCAATTTTATTCTCTATTCTTTCCAGGCTCTTCAAGAATTTTAAGTTTAGTGCACCCTGTTGATCCATGACTTTCATAAGATTTTGACTATCAGCTCGGCGAGCCTTGGCCTCTCTTTGCAATCCTTCAATGATTTTCATTATGTGTCCTTCCTTATCCTTCTCTTTTCCATGCCCATTGGAGTTCGATCCTTCGATTGCCAGGTTAACATCCTTTCCTTCCCGTTCGTCTTCCATTTCGGGGGTAATCTGCACCTTTCCCCACTCCATACTCAGTCGTTGGTTAACTGGAGTCCTGACCTCCATTGAACTCTGCACACACACTGTGGAAATAAAATCATAGTTTATCAGTCCATTAAACCTCCAGGAACAATCTTAATCATTTATAACTAATAGCAAAAAGAACAAAAGACATTTCGATTCCAATGGGTTTTCTGAGCTCTCGTTCGGCTCTGCAATTTTTGTGTTTTCTAAGATTTCATTTTTGACACTTCAGGATTTCGGAACTTCGGGTTTTTGTACATCGGGACTTCGGGTTTCAGGGTTTGAGAGTCTCGGTACTAGCGAACTCTGTTTAACTCTCGTTTCTGACCCCCGACTCCCGAAATTTTGTTTTACCTTATTCTTCGGGTCTACAACAAAGCTGTCGCCCTTTACGAAAGTGGTGCGTGGCACGTTTCAGAGGATCCTCGTCACGTTCGGTGACATCATTAGGGTTCCACCACTCTCACTTCTCTTTTCGACCCTCTGACACGCGGTACATCTCCATGTGTCCACATCCATTCCTAGAAAAATCCAATGGTCAGATCTTTCTCACATTGGACGGTCGTTAAAGACCCGGAGATTCCTCGAAGGAATCTCGTCTGTTCATTGGGACTTAGCCACATGCTAACGTCTCAATATTATGGTCGGGATTTATCATGACAAGAGTCCGATTTCTTTGTCAATGGAACTCTCGAATACCCGATTTTTTGAAATGGGTAATCTCTCAACACGTGGCCATCTCAAATCGGACGGCCCACGACTGCTCCAGGGCTTCCACCATGGAAAGTCCCAATCCTTTCGGGGTTTTGGGCTTCCAAACGTCGATGCGCTCTAACTCCCATTATCCCTCCGGGATAGACTCGTGGCTCACACGACCTCTCCTTATATGACCACAGTCATACCTCCTATCGGGGTTTCAGACTTTCCAATGCCGAAACACATATGTCCTTAGGATTCGCGAAACGCCGAACCCCGATATGCCAATGGGCTCCCGATCTCACCCACGTTTCCCAACTGATGGATGACTCAGATCGTTCCTAGGACTTTTACCATGAAAATTCCCGACCTCCTTCGTGATTCCCGATATCCCGATTCTCGATTTCCCGAAATGGGAAATCTCACGACACATGTCCTTCGTCTTTCGGATGGTCTAGATCTATTTTGTAGATTTCAGCCCTAGTCTCTGAGGTTTAACCTTCGAACATCTCCCAACAGATCCTACGGATGACGGGTTTTCCAGCAGAGATATGACGGCTCAGACGGTTCCTAACCGATTCAGAATTTCGCATATCACGATTTCCACATTCCTATGTATTTCAAAAGGAATTTCAATTCCTACACACATTTTTCCAGATCTGACGGTCACGAGGGCTTGCCTTCCCTCCCGAACAGATCCTAAGGTTCTAACACCATTGGTGTAGAGATCTGTCTCCCTGTGGCCATAGACCACAGCAGCTACGGTTTCACTCGCCGCTATACTTCCTGAGCTCCTAAGCACGGTCAAGAAACTACTTGACACTACGGAACAAGCCAAGGTCCGAAATTGGTCCTCCAGACCCAATTTCCCTTCACATTCTCGGTCCAAAGACCGCTCCACTGGCCCATCTAGGCTCAGTGTCGAAACCTTCGCTCTGATACCAATTTGTAGCACACCCATTTCGGAAGTCTGGGATTACTCGCACTCTGATACCCATTTGTACACACCATTTGTACAAAGCTCATACATATATCATATATCCCATGCATTTAAAAAAATAAACAAATTTAACTCAGAGTAAAACATATCATTACTCCTATAATTAAACAATCCATAGCATTCCATATTAATTCGTATACACAGCGGAAAACATGATAACATTTACAGTAGAGACGTGATAAAATGTGATAAAACATAGTTAGACACTTATCTTGTAACAATGGTGGGATCCACCAACCAAATGCAGGCCTTCCATGAACCTCCCAGCCTTAGACCGCACTGCTCATCAACTCAGCAGTGGGTCACCCCCGAGATGGGACGAAGCTCCACCCCAAGGCAAGGAATCTAGGCTTAGGCTGAGGTTACAGGGAAAACAGTCACACACAACCACAAGGAAGGGATTCTCTCCAAGGAATTTCCCACGCTCACTGCCCACAGACCCTTATTCCCCATATGCCTGTTCCACCCCAGGAGAATGCACCTTCTCTGTCACCTGGACAGTCCTTCGGCTGCCAATCTCCCTTACCTTGGGTTACAAGAACAGACTGGACCGGAAGTCTCCGGGCTCTATGGCAGCTACAGGGTTCCTTCCAAGAGTTCTCTCCTTCCCTTGCACACTCTCTCACCTAGAGGGAGTCGCTCACAGGCCAACAAGCCTCACGCAGTCCAGTACTGTGTAATCTCCACAATCCCATGGGAAAACAGACATAGGCTTTCCAAAAACTGGTTCGGCAATCACAGGATGGATTCACAGTCACGGCTTCGGAACAGGGAATGCTCGCATAGGCTCGCTCAGATTTCCCCAACCAACAAAGACTCTTCTCTGAATTCAACACAGGCTTCTCGTAGGCTGGGGTTACACACATGGGATTTCTCAGAATCAAACCCATACATTCGAGTCACAGGGTCTCCTCCCCAGGTTCTCTATAGGAGTCAAGTTAGTCATCTGCTCAGAGCTCCATACACGTTCAGACAATCCGGTGGAATGGGAATGGAACCTTCTCACGGCTCACCATGGCCATTTTTATTCGCATGCACCAGGGTTGACGCTTGTCACCCATGGAACTGCATGCGTTCCACCAGCACATGTTCCTCCCACCACTTGGGAAATCACGCGTCCTTCCAAAAGGACTTAGGATAAAAACATATGATGCACATATATTTTGGAATAATATTAAAATATTATTCCCAGGCTTAAGCCCCCCCCTAGGCTTAGCCCCTAGGCTCAACACTTATCCCCTTTCCCACCTTCTAGCCCCTAATTCCTTGCCCACTCTATGGATGCTCAGTCCCCCTTCACTCATTCATCGTGGTCGGTCTGCACCTGGTGGTGTTTATATTTTATTAAGTGTTCTCCCATGATTACATATACAACAACAGGCTCTTGGCCTTCAATACTCAGGCTCCCTGGCATAACAACACATAAGCCTCCAGCTTATGAAAACTTGGCTCACCAGCCTATAAAACATAATTACAATTCCTTTCCAAACATGGTTTACAACGGGGCTCGGCCTTGGGGACACTACAGGGTGGGTGTGTTTCAAATTGGTATCAGAGCATGGTTACAACACTCGGCATGTTTGGGCTCATGGACGAGTTGCATAAAAAACACATTAAAGGGGTGACACCCTACCTTACTCCCTTCCTAAAAAGTCTGGTTAGATCCTTATTATAGAAAAGAATGGCATCTTATTTCCGTGTGTATATGTATTTAAGAAATATGGATTATGTTTTGGTTATAAACTAATATAATGTTAGCTAATATCAAGTGTTTTGTCTACACTCAAGTGATCGATCAACCACAAAAAACTGCAATAATATAGAATGGTGACGTGCCATGAAGTGGGGGATGGCTCCCACAATAAAGACGAAGATTCTGACGAGAGGAGGGCGGTAGAGACCCTTCCGGACCTGGATGAAACTGTTAAGAGTCTCATGGCCGAATTATAGCACTGCAAGGTCGACAATGAGAGACTGATAAAAGAGAAAGAGAAGCAAATGGAAATTAATACAGTCTTACTGCAGAGTTTATCCGACATACAAGGACAATTGCAACATGGACCTGACACCAGTCATGTCGATCGACGACAGACAAAGAGGATTCAAAGTCCACCTTAGATACGAAAATGTGGTCCTTTAAGTGGCCACAATGGGAGGAGTACCTTAAGAAAATTCCAACCTGGAGACAGAGGACAAGTGTCGAATGAATCCTCTGGGAAGGAAACTGGCGACTCAGAGGGATATTCTAGTAGTAGAACTAGTTCATGCTCTTAAAGAAAAAGGAAGAAACAAAAGCATTCCAAAAGTCATAATCTCGAAGAATTCAGGAAGACCAAACCACCCTCTTTCGAAAGTGAGATTAAGAAAGGATAGGAGGCGGACGCCTAGCTGCTTGGACTAAAGAAGTATTTCAGAGTCCATGATTTCTTTGAAAACGTGAAGGCCCGATTAGCGAATTTCAACATGAATGGAAAGGATTCCATTTGGTGGGAGGGCGTTAAGAATGTGAAAGGAATCCAAGAAGAGGACCTATACTGGAAACAGTTTGAGAAACACTTCAGGAAGATGTATCTGTCAGAAAAATATTTCGACGAGAAGACTAAAGAGTTCTATGAACTCAAGCTGGGACAACTCACCATAGAGGAATATGTTAGCATATTCCTTGAGTTGCTAAGGTATGTACCCTACATAAAAGAAGAAAAGGAAAAGGTGCAACAATTCATTAGTGGGTTACCTAAGACCTACCAGAACAAAATTGAGTTTGATGAGCCAAAGACCCTAGAAGACACTATCCAAAGGAAAGATATTGTTACGAACATTTTGGGCCTCAAACGGAACCTCATGAGGATTGGAAGTAGAAGAATAGTTCGGGGTTCCAGAAAAAGGGGATCAAATTTCCAAGATTTAAAGACTATAAGAAGGATTCAAGGATGAGATTTCCTACCCAAAGTGTACACCAACATAATTCCCCCTCCCACAGCGAAAATAAACCTTTTGGATCAACCTTGGGAAATATTGATAACCCAAAGAAAGAACCCTTGAAATGTTGGGGTTCTGGAGAAGAACATCTACTGAGGGACTGTCCGCACTGACAAAAGAACATTAGGAGAGTTTACAACGTCCAAGAAGCTACCACCGTCAATGACTTGTCCAGGAGTATGCCACGATTTTATACATTCGTGGATAATAAACAATCCGACCACCAATCCTCAGTGGTGGAGATGGAAGGTATGATCGCCAACCATTTAGTATCTATTTTAATTGACCCTAGTTCAAATTTGAGTTATGTGGCCCCTCAGACCATTGATAAGTGTAAAATGAATCCACATAGACATACTAAGTGATGGTTGGTACAATTAACCACTAGCACCAAAAGGAAAATAGCGGAGGTCATACCCGCTTGCCAATTCATTGTGGATGGATTGCCCACCCAAGCTACCCTTAACATACTACCCCTAGGATCGTATGACCTGTTGATTGGTATGGACTGGCTAGCTTCATATAAAACTAAGTTGGATTGTTATCATAAAACATAGAATGTGCAAATGAAGAGGGAAGAAGGATAACCCTCCAAGGGATCGAGAAACCTGTCTCGGTGAGATGAATATCGACCCTTCAAATGAAAAAGTATTGCATAAAGGGATGTCCTCTATATGCAATACAGGTGTCAGAACCTGTTGAAGATAATTGACCAATCCTAGAAGACCATCCCATACTAAGAGACTATAGATATGTGTTTCCAGAATAGGTATTGGGTCTACCTCCAAGAAGGGACATTGAATTCTCAATAGAACTCACACCAGGAGCAGTGCCAGTATCTAGGACGTCCTATAGGATGAGTAAACCTAAGCTAGTTGAGCTCAAACTACAGCTAAAGGAAATGATGGAAAAAGGCTACATCTGACCTAATGTGTCTCCATGGGGAGCACCAGTCCTATTTGTGAAGAAGAAAGATGGTACACTTTGACTGTGCATAGACTATAGAAAGATCAATAAGGTAACCATAAAGAACAAATACCCCTTACCCAAAATCGATGATTTTTTCGATCAATTGAGGGGTGCTTCCATTTTCTCAAAGATTGACTTGAGATCTGGGTACCATCAAGTCCGAATCAAGGATAAGACATCCACAAAATTGCCTTCAGGACAAGATATGGTCACTACAAATTTATGGTAGTACCATTTGGATTAACTAATGCCCCTACCACTTTTATGTGCTTAATGAGCAATGTACTCAACAAATTCCTAGACAAATTTTTATTGGTTTTTATTGATGATATATTAATCTACTCCGGGAATAGAGAGGAACATGAGGAACATCTTAGACTTGTACTTCAAGTGCTAAGAGATCATCAAATCTATGCCAAATTTAGCAAGTGTGACTTTTTCCAGAAGCAAATACATTACTTGGGCCATGTCATATCAGAAGAAGGGGTAGCAGTAGACCCTGACAAGATCAGATCCATCATGGAATGGCCTACCCCAAAGGATGTTTCAGATATTAGATCCTTTATGGGTTTAGCAGGATACTGTAGGAGATTTATAAAAGGGTTTTCCAAGATTGGTTGTCCAATCACTACCCTCCAAAGGAAGGGGTTTAAGTTCATTTGGACACCAGAATGTGAAGAAAGCTTTCAGTCAGTAAAACACCTTTTGACCCATGCGCCCATGTTGAATATCGTCGATGCTGATAATGACTTCCTCGTGTGCACGAATGCTTGCAAGGAAGGACTCAGAGGAGTCCTTATGTAAGAAGGAAGAGTAGTTTGCTATGAATCCCAGAAATTGAATGAGCATGAAGTCAACTATGTGAACCATGATCTAGAGTTGGCCGCTATAGTGCATGCTTTGAAAATGTGGAGGTATTACCTCCTGGGTAGGAAATTTGTACTTATGACAGACCACTGTGGATTGAGGCACCTGTTTGACCAACCAAAACTCAATGCTAGACAAGCTAGGTGGATGGCCCTCCTTAGAGAGTTTGATTTAAAAATCAAACATATCAAGGGAAAGGAAAATAGGGTGGCCTATGCCCTTAGCAGAAGTATGAGAACAATTCATCTGGCAGCGGTGAGCACCTGCGAGACGAATGTCAGGGAAAGAGTCAAGAATTCACAAGAAACATACTCATTCTTCTAGACCATGACCTCGTACCTGGAGAAAGAACCCGTAGGGATAAAGTATGAAGGCTACCAGATGCTAGATGGGGGTCTGTTGACTTACCGAAACATTCTATATATTCCAAGTTGCGACCACTTGAAGAGGCTCATAATGGACGAATTGCACAAGAGACCATACACTGGCCATCCAGGCTATCAAAAGATTGTCACGGCTAGTAGGAAACAATTCTATTGACCCGGAATAAAGAAAGACATAGCTGATTACTTAACTAAATGTCTAGAATGCCAACAAGTTAAAGTAGAACACTGACACCCAACATGATTAATACAACCTCTACCAATTCCTGAATGGAAATGGGAGACCATCTCCATGGATTTCATCACCGGATTACCAACATCGGCCCAACAGAATGACGCCATCATGGTAGTGGTGGATAAATTGAGCAAGTCCGCTCATTTTATTCCCGTCAAATTGACTTGCAAGGCAATAGATATTGCCAACATATTCATGAGGGAGATATTCAGACTACATGGCATGCCTAAGGAGATCATGTCTGATAGAGACATGAAATTTACTTCAAACTTTTGGAAATACTTAATTGTTGGTCTGGAGACCAAATTATTGTTTAGCGTAGCCTATCATCCTCAAACAGATGGACAGACAGAAAGAGTGAACCAAATCTTATAAGACATGCTAAGGATGCATGTAATGCATCAACCTAAAAAGTGGGAAGATTATCTTCCACCAGTGGAATTTTCCTACAACAATGGCTACTAAGAATCCCTAAAGATGATCCCTTCAAAGTCCTCTATGGTAGGTCGTACAACACTCCAGTCAGCTAGAGTAATTCCATGAATAGAATTACAATTGGACCCGACATGTTGAAATAAATGGAACAACAAGTGACTCAGATAAAACAAAATCTGAAAATCGCTCAGGATAGACAGAAAAGTTATGCCGACAGAAAGAGAACCCCAAGAGAATTCAAGACAGGAGACCACGTCTATCTCAAGGTTAGGCCCAGGAAGAGTTCCTTGAGGATGGGAGCTTGTGCCAAGTTGCTTCCTTAGTATTGTGGACCGTTTGAAGTTCTAGATAGAGTGGGACCTGTAGCCTATAGGCTAGCAATCCCTCCCACAATAAAAGAACATAATGTTTTCCATGTTTCATTGTTGAAGAAATATGTACATGATTCTAATCATATAATTGATTGGTCTGTGATCCAGGTGGAACTGGAGGGAGAATTCCTGCCAGAACCTCAATGCATACTAGACAGGAAGGAAACCTCACTCATGAGCCGAACCATTGGACAGGTCAAGGTGCAGTGGAAACACTTTGGCCCATATGAGGCTACATGGGAAATGGCGGATTCCCTGAGACATGCATATCCATTTTTGTTCACTTCTGTACATACATGACATGTTAATAGATAGAACATCGAGGACGATGTTCCTTTAAGGGGGAGGGAATTGTAACATCTTGTTTCCCCCATCTTGTAAATATAACTATAAATGGCCAAGAGACTATGGAAAACTTTAAAACATGTGAATGTTGATTCGATGGACCCTTGTTTGAAAGGTAAACGAATGTGAACCTAATTATTTAATAAGAAAATGGACAAGTGTTGCATGAATACTGGAAGGGGGGGTGTACTTGGAAAGACCACAAATGCTACAGGAAGAGAGGGTGAAGGGGACCAGGAATGGTTGTGTTAACCTTCACCAAACCAGTGCTTACTAGATTTAATTTCTCAGGACCAAAATCGTCCTCTGACCCATAAATGAATTATAGTAAGGCTGGTGGGTGGGAAGACCTCCTAAAGAGTTAATGAGGGGATGGTGCATAAAACTCATCCATAAGGCTTCCAGACCTGACCGCGGACTAGGAATTTGAGCCACATGCGACCTTTCTAAAAGAGGCGAGAAAGGAAGGTGTGGCGGCCAGAGGAAAAACACATCTGCGAAGAGTGCAGAGACGAGAAGTGAATCTCGGGGATTCAAGGAAGAACAAAAAAATAAGTGTTCTGGATACAGGAAATGGTAGAAGAGGTTATGATACAAGCTTATAAACGAGGCTAGTCCTCCTTGCTTGGTATCATGTAAACCATTGCTAGGATCCTGTGGGAAGAGGAGAGTAACCTTTGTCCCTATTGCGGCTGAGCAAAAAGAACGGTTGTATTGCAGAGCATCGTGGTCTAGCTCGGGGGTGGCTCGTGGTAAATTCGTTTGGAGTGACTGAGCCTACGATTAGGTGCAAACGGGCACCCCTTGCAGTAGTCGCTTCACATTGATTGGTTCTGATAAGTCTTTTCCTTGCTTCAATTGTTGAATTAGAATGATGACTGATTTCTTGGTCTTATGTATATATACATGATTTCTTGGCCTTATATATATGCATTCATAAATGCCTTCTATGTGAAATGGTCATGTTATGCGTATGCTTCCATCCCCTTGTGAACTCACACTTCTCGTTGATAGACTATATGCCCAACGTAAATCCGGAGGCTTTTCGGGGCACAATACGTTTCATGGTCGAGATAGAGGATATCGTGCCGACCTGAAACTACCCATATGAAGAGGATACCTCTCCCAGACCCCATTGCCGTGTGAGTGGCCAAACCCAAGCCCCTAACCCGTTGAAGGTAAATCCCAGGAAAATGGTAATGGGAAGGTCTCGGAAGGGAAGATATTTCCTTGTCTGAAAGACGAATGGATGAGATCCGTTCGAAGGAAACCAAGGGCCTTTGTGGCCATTGGCCCTGGCAAAGAGTGTGGGAGTTAACCCCTGAACCCATTCGAACAATGAGATCAAAGTTCACACATTGGGGAAATCGCGCATTGGTGCGAGTAAAACCTCTAAAACCCGAAGTTGCGATGTCATCTAGACCATAGATCCAAGGATCTATCGAGACCCGCCTTGACCGTTGGATATACGAGTTCGGAGTTCATGCATCAGGGAGATCGCATATTAGTGCTCCCAAGTCTTCCAAAGCCGAAGTCGCGAAGTCACATGGACTGTGGATCTATGGATCCTACGGGACTCCCCTCGGTTGTCCGATCAATGAGATTGGAGTTCGTGTTTCAAGAGAATTGTGAATTAAATTGGCCACAAACCCTGAACGCAGAAACTCCCTCAGCCAATGGGATAGACGGTGATTATGCCAGATGTTGGAAAGGTTGATGGTTGGACCTTCCCCCTCGAGGTAGGACCCTAGAGATGACTCAAGATAAGATAGTTGGAGGGAAAAAAAAAACTAAAATTATTATGCCCTGCCCTACTATAAAAGAGTCCTTTAAGGGGGCGGGTGTGTTACAATGGAACTCTATGCACCATTTATAATGCATTTAGTGCATGCTAGGTCTATACTTTCCTTATCTTTCCTTCCAGAAAATTTTGTTTTTATCGATTGAAAATTGTGTTGGCTGAAACTTTTCTTTCATTTTTCTAAATTTATATTTTTATTTATAAAGTCTCAATTATTTATTGAATAATATCTTTGGCTTGTAACTGGAAAATCCATGTTATGCCCAATATATATATATAGATTCAAACAACTTTGTTTCTTCTAGAATGATGCATTCATTTCATTCGAATTAGTCTCGTGAACAATGGTTTCCCAATGAAATGTTATTTAAAATTCCAACTATTTTCAAAAACAAATTTCTAGTCTCAAACTTTAACCTCACTTTTGGTTATTATATTTGAACTAGAGATTTTTATTCTCATAAATTTATTGGATTCCTTAAAATTCCAACTATTTTCAAAAACAAATTTCTAGTGTCAAACTTTAACATCACTTTTGGTTATTATATTTGAACTAGAGTTTTGTATTCTCATAAATTTATTGGATTCCTTTTGTGTTTGTCAATAGTTTTAGTTTCATTCACTACTTTTGTAGTAATATATGTAATTTCCACTTTGTTATTATTGTATTGTTTTCGTTATTTTAAATTATCATTAAATGTTATTTAAAAAATGGGGCAATGGACTTAAGTATCTTTTGCTTCACATGTTGAATTTCATACAAGTCGAAAATGACATTTTCTTAACCTAAGTTATGTTAATTGTTGGGGTTGGAATTCTATTTTTCAAAACAAAAATTGATTTTTGAATAGAATTTAACCACAGTTTTATGGGAAAAGGCCATTGAAAAGATGACATTTTCTTAACCTAAGGTTATGTTAATTGTTGGAGTTGGAATTCTATTTTTCAAAACAAAAATTGATTTTTGAATAGAATTTAACCACAATTTTATGGGAAAAGGCTATTGAAAAGGATAATTTCCTTCTCAATATGGGAGTGGGAATCATCGAAGAAAAGATATAGCTAAATGGTAGAACATTTAGCCTTTCTCATTAAGATATATATTAAAATGTGCATAAATCCTGTTATTCTAAATAGCCATTTGATGGTTAAGATTTAGACCAAAAATTATGGGTGAGTAGAAGTTAATAATGGTCTCTCATGATGCATTAGTGTTAATGTAAACATGGAAAAATAACAATCTATTGACTTGGAGGGATCATTTGAGGTACTTTGACAATAGATTTTAGTATAGTGTAAAAAAGATAAAATGTAGGAAATCAAATCAAATTTTGAAATATATAATTTTTATTTATGTATTTTTTGTATGATTGGGCTAAATTTTAGTTTTTCTAATAGTGGTATGTTCTTTTTCTTGCAAAATGTAATCCATATGTTCCCATTACTACATGTGTTGAGTACCTAAATGATGGAATTTCCTTGGACTGTTCTTTGCACAATTATCTTTTCAAAAAAAATTATTATAGACCTAAAAGTGCAAGGTCATGTGTTAAGGTTTATGGGTCTTAACTCAATCAAATGATATTTTTGTATTGCACATCTTGCTTGGTACTAGTGCAACGTATAATTATTTTTGAAAATGGGCAAGGTAATAAAAATTTATAGAAGGAATAAAATACCTTTGTATTTTAAGATTATGATATATGTCATGACAAAAGTAAATTTAAACTAGTAAACAATATCACTTAAAAAAAAATCTATATTTTGAATCTGCATAGACGTGAAAATGGATATATTGAGAGGCATTTGCAAAAATGGATGTTTTGTTGTATTTTCACTCTAAACCACTAGGACTATCATCATAAACGTAAACATGAAGAAAACAATTTGGCAAACATGTCTCTATGAGTAGAAACCACTGAAAGAAAAAAAATGAATTTCATATAGCATGCATGTGCTATTAATGTGCCCACA